>PVIU01021451.1:0-31573 GCA_004026605.1 Ondatra zibethicus
GAAAAGCCAAATAGCAAGGTGAACCCAAAGAAAAACATATATAGATCCTCCTGGAAATTGGAAGCAAACAAGATTGCCTGGCAAAAGGTGGAGGCACGGGAATGGTGATAGGCATGTAGGTAGGGGTGGGGGGGTGAAAGGGAGAGAGGGAGGGAGAAGGGAGAAGGGATGGACTGGGGAGAGCTTGGGGGAGTGAGAGGGTGGAGATGGAGGTAAGTTGGATACTGGAGAAGGGAATAAGATATCTACATTAAGGGAGTCATTTTAGGATTGGCAAGATTCTTTGCTCTAGAAGAGATCACAGGTGTCCACGGGGATGTCCCCATCTAGGTACTTGGGCAGCAGAGGAGAAGGAAGAAGCCTTGTCCCAGAGTCACATTGATGAATATCTTGATCATCACCATAGAAATTTCATCTGATGGGTTGAGATAGAGACAGAGACCCACATTCACATCAGAGCAATGGACTGAGCTCCCACGGTCCAGTCGAAGAGCAGAAAGTGGGAGAAGATGAGCAAGGAAATCGGGACCAGGAGAGGCTGGTCCACCCACTGTGACAGTGTGCCTGATCTAATGGGAGCTCACCAAATCCAGCTGGACCAGGACTGAATGAGCATATGATCAAACTGGAATCTTGGAATGTGGCTGTCAATGGGGGCTGACTGAGAAGCCAATGATAACGGCACTGGGACCTATCTCTTCTGCATGTATTAGTTTTTTGGGAATCTAGTCTATATGGATGCACACCTTCCTAGGCCTGGATGGAGGGGGGAGGGCCTTGGGCTTCCCACAGGGCAGCGTACCCTGCCCCCTCTTAAGGAAGCAGGGGGAGGGAGGAGGGTTAGTTGGTGAGCGGGAGGGGACTGGGAGAATGGGAGGAAGTGTAAATTTTTTTGAATGAAAAAAAAATATAAGATCAAAAACCACAAGTGACCTCTCATGCTTGTGAGGATGTGGAGCAAGAGCAATGCTCCTTTACTGCTGGTGGGAGTGCAAGCTTGTACAGCCACTTTGGAAATCAGTGTCAGTTTCTCAGAAAATTTTTAATCAATCTACATCAAGACCCAGCTATACCACTGTTGTTGTATCCTCTTTGTATGCTGTGATTAACAGTGATTAATAAAGAAACTGCTCTGGGCCTATAGCAGAGCTATATGGGAACAGAGCTAAGTGGGGGAAACTAAACTGAATGCTGAGAGAAAGAAGGCAGAGTCGGGAGATGCCATTGATGGAGTTGAAGAATAGATAGTTATAATTATACTTTTCCTTAGTTATGATAAAAGATAAAGTGGATATAAATGCTGTAACTGTAATTCTTGCTTGATACCTGTTTTGTATGTTAACTTTACTATGTTAAAGTTAAAACCTTTCTTTTTTTTTTTTTTAGATAGAAAAGCGGAGGTGATGTGAGATTCCCCTCTGTATGCTGTGATTAAAATTGATTAATAAAAAAGCTGCTTTGGGCCTATAGCAGAGCTATAGGGGAACAGACCTAGATGGGGAAAACTACACTGAATGCTGGGAGAAAGAAGGCAAGTTCAGGAGCCTTTTTGGAATCACCAGAGGAGAAAGACTCAAGCTGTCAGCTGTAACCTTGCAGGTAGACCACAAGCCTTGTAATAAAATATAAAATAATAGAAATGGGTTAACCATTATATAAAACCTAGCTAGCAATACCCTTTAGTGATTGGCCAAGCAGTGATTTAAATAATATAGTTTCAGGAGTCTGGGTGGCAGGGAAACGAAAAAGTGTCCTCCAACAACATATCACTCTTGGTCATATATCTAAGGGCTGCTTAACCATATGATAAGAACAGTTGCTCAACTGTATCCATAGCAGTTTTATTGTATTATCCAGAACCTGGAAACTACCCAGATATCCCTCATATCATGGTAGATATCCATTAAGGAATGGATAAAGAACACACGGTATGCTTACTCAATGTAGTATTACTCATCTGTTAATAACAAGAACACCAGGAAATGTAAAGGCAAACAGATAGAACTAGAAGAAGATCATCCTGAGTGAGTTAACCCAGGCAGAGAAAGACAAATATGGTATGTACTCATGCATAAGTGGATATTAGCTGTCAAGTAAAGGATAACTATTCTACAATCCACAGATTCAGAGAGAATATGTAACAAGGAAGATTCATAGAGGAACACCCAGATCTTCTTGGGAAGGGGCAATAGAAGAGATTTTGGTCAGTGGACTGCAGTGGGAGGGGATGCAAACATGAGTGATTAGGTTGGGGAGGGCAGATAGCCAGAGTAAAGAAAGAAACTACTAGAAATCGGGGGAGGGGATTTGGAGTTAGGTAAAAACTGACTGTAAAAAAAAATCATCAGGAATCTACAAGGATGACCTCAGCTAAGACTCCTAGCAATAGCAGAGAGGTACACTGAACTAGCTATCTTTTGTTAACAGGCAAAACTTAAAGTGAAGGGAGTATGAAAGGAACCCAGCCACATAACTTTCAACCTATAGTTCATCCTGTCTATGGGGCGTGCTAAGGTTAGTGCTTAGACCAATATCACCAGAGAATCTTTATTCAGCAACTGATGGGATCAGATATAGAGACCCACAACCAAACACTAGGCAGAGACCAGGGAATCCTGCAGAAGAGGGGAAGAAAGCATTATAGGATCAATAGGGCTCCAGGACATCACAGGAAAACGCAAGGGCTCATAGGATCTCACAGAAATGGAATTGGCAACCAGGGAGCCTACATGGGACTGATCTAGGCACTCTGCATATATGTTACAGCTGTGCAGCTTGATCCTCTTGTAGGACTCCTAACAGTGGGAGCAAGGACTATCACATAACTATTTTACTGGCTTTTGAGAATTCACTGGGACTGAGGAATAATATTATAATGTGGTTGATAAAGTTGAAATGGAGCTGATGTGACTGGGCTTCTCAAGATCATTTGGAAAACAAATCCACTTACAGAATTTTCACATTTTCAAGTGTCAACTTTGGCAGTACAGTTATTAATACTACATTGAAAAAAGCAGCCAACTGCTTAGCAACAATCCCAATCTGTTTTACTCTATAAAACTAAGATTAAAGATTTACTATTTTATTTCAGTTTCATTACAGGATTTTTATATACCAAGGAGACTCAATGGAACCAATTAGAGACTCCAGTGGATTCCAAATATCTTTTTGCTAGAAATCTCACCACAAAATATATGGAGGCCACTACCATGCTACACTAGTTATTTTACCTAAAAATCCCTCTTGAGACAGATTCGATTAAGTTTAATTTTTATATAGGAAGCTAAGTGCATTTAAAATGCATTATAATTGGGTTGGAGAGATGAATTAATTGTTAAACTGCTTTCATGTGGATTTCAGTTTGCTTCCTAACTCCCATTTAAAAGTTGTGTGTAATGGCATATATCTGTAGCCCCCAAGCAGGATGCAGACACAGGCAGATACCTACGATCTTTGAGCTTGGGTCAGCCAGTATAATATAATTTGTGGGCTCCCGGTTCAGTGATATAGCCTTTCTTAAAAACTCCAGTGAACAATTGAGAAAGATACTCAATATTGATTTATGGCCTACACATGCATACATACACACACACATACACATATGACTAATCACAAATTCATGTGAGCACGCCTATGTACAAAATTGGCTATAATTTCATATAAATCACAATCTGTATTTATAAATTCTTGTGAAGTGAGAAACAATACTATAGAACTAAAGTATAATATAGTTTTATATGCAGTTTTTTCTATAACAGTTTTAGATGGATGATAAAATTAAGAAGTTCCACAGTCATCATCGGGTTGATAGTGTGTACATTTAGAGTTTATTTTAATTACAAAGTGTAGTTTATATAAGTTTAAAACAAACTTATACAAACTAATATTGATATAGTTGAGAACAAAATAGCATTGAAGTACCTACTTTAGAAATACTCTTTCTTTTAAATTTATTTTATTTAGTTTTTTGTGTCTTTCACATCATGCATTTCAATCCCATTTATTTCCTGTCCCTGTGTATCTGCCCTCTGCCCTTGTAGTTACCCCTCCTGATAAAATTTAAAAGAAAAAAATAAGAAGAGAAAAGAAAAGGAAAAAATTCTCATGGAAAGTGTAGTATGGAATACTGAATCACACAGTAAACATATTTGTCTGTACATCTTAATTTTCAAGTGTTCCTTGAAAGGAATCATTGGTCTGGTTGGAAGCCTCTAGTTTCTGCTATACTATAGATGCAGGACCCTTACTGGTACTCCTCTGTGTACCAGTTGCCCTGTGTTGTGGAAATCTTGCAGCTTCTGGTCTGCAGGACTAGTCCCTTCATGTGCTCCAGCAGATCCAGAAGGGGTGGATATTGGGGTGGGCCAACACATAACCCTGGTTCTATAAATATGCGTAGTTGCAGGGTTGGTCAGCCATCCAGCTCTGCCTTGCACTCATCACCAGAGTGAGCTCTCCTGCATTATCTTGCAACAATGAGACCTTCCGGGCTAATTCTCTCCTCTTAGGGCCTCAGTGCCAGCTCTCCCACCTGTCTCAGAAGTTAATGGATGGGAGAATGGTGGAAGGCACTTCTTTCCTTCCCATGTGGCCACTCACTCTTTATATTCCCAGTTCATAATGGCATCTCAATTTCTTTAACATTCAGCTACCTTGCTTGAGTAAAGAAAAGGACACTATCATTCCAAAAGATTATTTGCACAGCCATAACAAAACTTCTTCTACTGTCAAAAATTCAAAATATCTGGGAAATACTATGTAAGATGTAAATACTACCTTTTCACTGGGGTTTTGCTCACCTAGTAATTCTGAGATGGCTTGGAATATTTGAATGTCTAATTCCCAATTTTCCAAGCCAAGTAAATAATTACCTACTATATAATCCATAAAATGTTGTGCTGGAAAACAAAATAATTTCCCCCTGATGATACCATAATTTATTCAAGGTCAGTTTTTCAGTTTCAAAATGATTTCTACTGCCAGATAATTTTTTAAAAAATAAATTTTATTTAAAGTATATTCTCCATATATTTTCATATAGTAAAATGTTATCTACTGCCAATGATCTACTTGCACTATTTATTTATTTAAGAGAATATGTTTGTACAGTTTGTTCAGCTGTATTCTAAAATAACTCTTCTGGTAATTAATAGACATTAAAAAATCCCATATTTTACTATGAAATTATTGACAAATTGAAACACACATTCAATTTTTTGAGTGTAATTATATGCTTAGATCATACTTAGTATAGATATACTAGCTAATATTTGGCATAAATAATACCATGCTAGAGTGAAAACTTCAAATTCATAGAATATATGATACATTTTAAAGAAGCTATGAATAATTTCAGAGTCTGGGGCTGGAGAGAGAGCTCAGGTGTTAAGAATACTTGCTGTTCTTGCAGGGGAACCATGTTTGATTCCCAGCATTAACATGGTAGTTCAAAATGGTCTGTAACTCTATTTTAAGGAAATATGCCATTGTGTTTTGGCCTCCATGGGAACCTGTCACACATATAGTACACTTAAAATATATGAAGGGTAAATATTCATACACTTTACTAAAGATTAATAAATCTTATAAGATAAAAATGTGGAGTCAAATTTTTCATTGCATAAAATCCTGATTAAAATTAAGGGTAACTTCTCTACTATCTATTGCTATACAATAGTTCTTTTAACTATAGTAAATACAAATATTCAGTGAAGAAAGTATATACATGCCAAGATAGTTTGACTTGACTGTAGTTATTGATATTTTGTTTTGTTTCATTTTTGCCAAGACTATAATATCATCAGAACATGGATTTAAAATAAGAGCTTAGAGCCTTTATTGAAGTTCTTTGTACATTATACTAGATTTTATTTAATTCTATAAAGTTGTAAAAATGTAAATTTTCAGATTTTATAAATCTAAATCTGGTATTGTTGTAAAGTGAAAAGCATTGAAAGGTGGAATGATGAGATGGACAATGACTTGAGGGCTTACAGACTAGAAGTGCAAGTATTTGAATAAGCAGATTTAGAGAAATGGAATAAAGGATTTGAAGATGAGTGAAGTTCGTAATGACGGACTGCTAGAAAAAATGCTGACTTTGAGAATACAGAAGGAGGATTTGGAAATATCATAAAATATTCCCATTGATTCTTAAAGCATTCAACTGCTGATTTTGATCTCTGGAAGAAATTCTATTAATAAGTAATGGTGGGAAATATAATTGTATTCCTTCATTACAATTCACTAAATATACTTCTGAAAATCAGTGTTAGGATTCTAGCTGATTTTATTTATTTTTAAATAAGAATTGTGTATCTTAGAAAATATATAAATATAGAATACAAACTGAAATTTTCCTTCTTAGTGATTTGTTGCAATTAACCTTAAATCTGTTTCTTGCTTTTCACAAATTGAAATTGTCATAAGAAAGGTTTAATTAGTGTAACACAACTTATGAACCATGCTTTGTTTATCAGTCCAATGCACCAATTTTTAAAGGAAAAGACACTTATTTTCTGTAAAATAGAAGGTTTTGAGAGGTATTACACATAACTATTTGCATTAAAATTAGTTCAGATTCCTTTACCATAAGATAGCAATAATGATTTGAACAGATAGATGTGATTATTTGCTGGCTATAGTAATTATTTTATTATGTGTATGTATACTCTATGGTCATATTGTCTTCACTGAGTAAAAATTTTACTAAGAAAAGTTTGAAATTTTTATTAATTTGTATTCATATTAAATTAACAATATTTGATTTATATAGTAAACAAAATGGTATTCCATACCTAGTTCAACCTAATACTTGTCAGTGATGTATAATTTTTGGTATAATGTAAATATATTATGTACTGAGATTTACAGTAATACTGTTCAACTTTTAAAACACTAACAGGTATCTGCACATTGTAGAATGTGCAGGTATTTATCAGAATTCTATTTTGAATATATGTGCACCATATGCAGTCTTGAAAGCCATGCAGAACTAATGTGACTAAGCAAGGGAAAGCTTGATAATCTACTTACACAATTTGAAGCACTGATGAGGACTTGCCTTAAAGAAGAAACATTGCTTTAAGAAACTTAGCTACAATGTTTTAGTTTCAGGAAATTCAGGGACATGCAGTATGTCAATATTTTTTAAGTAACTCTCCATCAAATGTACACTGAAGTAATTAAAGCTATTTTATTACTAATCTTTCCTAGAGTTACTCTCAGAGAGTATCATGAATCAAGACCTCAGCAAGATTTAATTAATTTTAATTCTATGCCAGAAGACACTATGTTAAGTACTTGACAAATATTCTGAACACTATCTTCATAATGTCCTCTGGCAATGTATTTTTTGGCAAATTCTATCATTAATTTATATGAAAAACTGAGGACTAGAGTTTAACATAATATAATAGCAATTAATTTCTGTAAAATATTATTTGTTCTTATCCTAGCTTGTAAAGTTTTTAATGAACAGAGAGGTGTTTGGAGTTTAATCCAAAGGCCGCTTAGTGTTTCAAATAAGATATAAAAAGTAGTACATAGCTTAACCAAGGTTAGATGCAGTTTCTTTTTATAGATTAAGCTTTTTGTATAGTTAGCAGGTACTAGTTCCAAAACATGAAAGGCTATGGAATAGTCATAGTGTTCAAAGTGTAGTCCAGAAGGGGCAGGTGATGGAGTCACATCTGGAGTGGATGATGTAACCCATGTAAGTGCAGAGGACATGTAGTCCTCTTGTGGCAAGGTGAAAGTTTTGAGTGTTGTGGTATCTAAGGCGCTGAAGACTTTATTGAGGAAATAGACTCTTTGGTCAAAGAAAACAGTAAATCCAACAAATTCTTAACATAAAACATGAAAAGACCAAACCTGGGAATAGTAGGGGTAGAAGAAGGAGAAGAATTACAGCTCAAAGGCCCAGAAAATATATTCAACAAAATTATAGAAGAAAACATTCCCAACCTAAATAAGGATATACCTATGAAGGTACAAGAAGCTTACAGAACACCAAATAGGCTGGATAAAAAAAAAAACCCTCATCATATAATAATCAAAACACAAAGCATACAGAACAAAGAAAGAATATTAAAAGCTGCAAAAGAAAAAGGTCAAGTAACATATAAAGGAAAATCTATCAGAATTACACCCGACTTCTCAATGGAAACCATGAAAGCCAGAAGGTCCTGTATAGATGTGCTGCAGACACTAAGAGACCATGGATGCAAGCCCAGACTATTGTACCCAGCAAAGCTTTCATTCACCATTAATGGAGAAAACAGGATATTCAATGACAAAAACAGATTTAAATAATACATACCAACAAACCCAGCCTTACAGAAAGTATTAGCAGGAAATCCACAACCCAAGGAAGCTAACTATACCCACAATAACACAGGTATCTGATAACTCCCCACCAGCATAATCCAAAGAAGGGAAACACACAAACACTACTACCAAAAGATAAACAGAGCTAGCAACCACTGGTCATTAATATCGCTTAATGTCAATGGTCTCAATTCACCTATAAAAGACACAAGATAAATGAATGGATACATAAACAGGATCCAGCATTCTGCTGTTTACAAGAAACACATCTCAACCTCAAAGACAGACACTACCTCAGAGTAAAGGGTTGGGAAAAAGCTTTCCAATCAAATGGACCTAAGAAACAAGCGGATGTGGCTATCCTAATATCTAACAAAATTGATTTAAAACTAAAATCAGTCAGAAGAGATGGACAAAGACATTATATACTCATAACAGGAATAATTCACCAAGATGAAGTCTCAATCCTGAATATCTATGCCCCTAATTCAAGAGCACCCACATATGTAAAAGAAACATTACTGAAACTTGAATTGCACATCAAACCCCACACACTAATAGTAGGATATTTCAACACTCCTCTCTCAACAATGGACAGGTCAAATATACAGAAACTTAACAGAGAAATAAGAGAACTAACAGATGTAATGAATCAAATTGACTTAACAGATATCTATAGAACATTCCACCCAAACAAGAAAGAATAGACCTTCTTCTAAGCACCTCAAGGAACCTTCTCAAAAATTGATCACATTCTTGGTAACAAAGCAAACACCCACAGATACCAAAAAATTGGAGTAATCCACTGTGTTTTATCAGATTACCATGGAGTAAAGTTAGAATTCAACAACAATACTACTCCCAGAAAGCCTATAGACTCATGGAAACTGAACAGTCAACTACTGAGCTACTCCTGGGTGAAGAAAGAAAGAAAGAAAGAAAGAAAGAAAGAAAGAAAGAAAGAAAGAAAGAAATTAAAACATTCCTTTAATTAAATGAAAATGAAGGCACAACATCATCTAAACCTATGGGATACTCTGAAGGCAGTGCTAAGAGCAAAGTTCATACCACTAATTGCCCACATAGAGAAAATGGAGCAAGCTCACATCAATGACCTAACAGCATGCCTGAAAGCTCTAGGAAAAAAAGAAGCAGACTCATCCAAGAGGAGAAGACAGGAAATAATCAAGTTGAGGGCTGAAATCAACAAAATAGAAACACAGAAAACAATACAAAGAATCAATGAATCAAACAGCTGGTTCTTTGAGAAAATCAACAAGATTGACAAACCCTTATCCAAACTAACCACAGGCAGAGAAATAACATCCATATTAACACAATCAGAAATGAAAAGGGGGACATAACAATGGACACAGAGAAAATTCAGAGAATCATTAGGTCCTAATACAAAAATCTGTATTCAACAAAACTGGAAAATGTAAAAGAAATGGGCATTTTTAAAGATAAATACAACCTACCAAAATTAAATCAAGACCAGGTGAGAAATTTAAATAGACCTATAAGCTGGGAGGAGATAGAAGCTGCCATCAAAATCTTACCAACCAAAAAAATCCCAGGGCCAGATGATCTTAGTGCTGAATTCCACCAGAACTTGCAAGAAGAGTGAATACCTATACTCCTCAAAGTGTTCCACATAATAGAAACAGAAGGCTCACTGCCAAACTCTTTTTATGAAGCTACAGTTACCCTGATACCAAAAGCACACAAAGACGCAACTAAGAAAGAGAATTACAGACCAACCTCACTCATGAACATGGATGCAAAAATTCTCAATAATATTCTGGCAAACCGAATCCAAGAACACATCAAAAAAATCATCCATCATGACCAAGTAGACTTCATCCCAGAGATGAAGGCCTGGTTCAACACACAAAAATCAATCAATGTAATCCACCATATAAATAAACTGAAAGAAAAAACCATATGATCATTTCATTGGATGCAGAAAAAGTATTTGACAAAATTCAACACCCCTTCATGATAAAGGTCTTGGAGAAATTAGGGATACAAGGATCATATCTAAAGATAATAAAAGCAATATACAGCAAGCCGACGGCTAACATCAAATTAAATGGAGAGTAACTCAAAGCGATTCCACTAAAATCAGGAACAAGACAAGGCTGTCAACTCTTTCCATATCTCTTCAACATAGTTCTTAAAGTTCTAGCAACAGCAATAAGACAACATAAGGAGATCAAGGGGATTCAAATTGGAAAGGAGGATGTTAAACTTTCGTTATTTGCAGATGACATGATAGTGTATATAAGTGACCCCAAAAACTCTACCAGAGAACTCCTACAGCTGATAAACACCTTCAGTGAAGTGGCAGGATACAAGATCAGCTCAAAAAAATCAGTAGCCCTCCTATCCACAAAGGATAAAGAAGCTGAGAAGGAAATCAGAGAAACATCACCTTTCACAATAGCCACAAATCACATAATATATCTTGGGGTAACACTAATAAAGGACGTGAAAGACTTATTTGACAAGAACTTTATGACTTTGAAGAAAGAAATTGAAGAAGATACCAGAAAATGGAAAGATCTCCCATGCTCCTGGATAGAAAGGATTAACATAGTAAAAATGATAATCTTACCAAAGGCAATCTGTAGATTCAATGGAATCCCCATCAAAATCCCAACACAATTCTTCAAAGACCTTGAAGGAATGATATTCAACTTCATATGGAAAAGCAAGAAACCCAGGAGAGCCAAAACAATCCTGTACAACAAATAAACAACTGGAGGCATTACCATCCCTAACATCAAGCTCTATTACAGAGTTATAGTAATGAAAACAGCTTGGTATTGGCATAAAAACAGAGACGCTGAACAATGGAATCGAATTGAAGACCAGGATATTAATTCACACACCTATGAACACCTGATTTTTGACAAAGAAGCAAAAAAGATACATTGGAAAAAAGAAAGCATCTTCAACACATGGTACTGGCATAACTGGATGTCAACTTGTAGAAGAATGAAAATAGATCCATATCTGTCGCCATGCCCAAAACTCAACTTCAAATGGATTAAAGAACTCAATATAAAACCAACCACAATGAAACTGATAGAGGAGAAAGTGGGAAGCAGCCTCCAATACATGGGCACAGGAGACCACTTCCTAAATATAACCCCAGTAGCACAGACAATAAGAGCATGAATAAATAAATGGGACCTCCTGAAACTGAGAAGCTTCTCTAAGGCAAAGGACACAGTCAATAAGACAAAAAGGCAGCCTAGTGAATCAGAAAAAAATCTTTACCAAACCCACATCAGACAAAAAGACTGATCTCCAAAATATATAAAGAACTCAAGAAATTAAACATTAAAATTCTAAATAACCCAATTAAAAAGTGGTGTACGGAACTGAACAGAGAATTCTCAACAGAAGAATTTCAAATGGCCAAAAGATACTTAAGGACATGTTCTTCTTCCTTAGTTATCAGGGAAATGCAAATCAAAACAACTTTGAGATACCATCTTACACCTGTCAGAATGGCTAAGATCAAAACCACTAATGATAGCTTATGCTGGAGAGGTTGTAGAGCAAGGGGAACGCTCATCTGTTGCTGGTGGGAATGCAAACTTGTGCAACCACTTTGGAAATCAGTGTGGCGGTTTCTCAGAAAACTGGGAATCAACCTACCTAAGGATTCAGCAATTCCACTCTTGGGAATATACCCAAACGACTCTCATTCATACTACAAGAGCATTTGTTCAACTATTTTCATAGCAGCATTATTTGTAATAGCCAGAACCTGGAAACAACCTGGATGCCCCTCAACTGACGAATGGATAAAGAAAGTGTGGCACATCTACACATTAGAGTACTACTCAGCAGTAAAAAATAATATCCTGAGTGAGGTAACCCGAACCCAAAAAAATGAATATGGTATGTATTTACTCATAAGTGAATATTAGTCATAAACAAAGGGCAACAAGCCTATAGCTCAGGATCATAGAGAAACTAAGTAATAAGGTGAACTTAAAGAAAAACATATATAGACCCACCTGGAAATTGGAGTCAGAGAAAAATTTGGGAGTGGGGCATGGGAGGTAGAGGGTGGGAGAATGGGGATTGAGGATTACTTGAGGGAATGGGAAGGTCGAGATGGAGTAAGGACAGATATGAGAGTAAGGAAAGAGATATCTTGATTGAGGGAGCCATTATTGAGTTAGCAAGAACCTGGCTCTAGAAAAATGCTCAAGAACCCACAGAGATGAACCCAGCTGAGATCCTAAGCAATAGAGGAGAGGGTGTCTGAACTGTCCTTACCCTGTAGTCAGACTGATTATTATCTTAAATATCACCATAGAACCTTCATCCAACAACCGATGGGAACAGAGGCAATGACCCACATCAGAGCACTGGACTGAGCTCCCAAGATCCAGTTGAAGAGTGGAAGGAATGAGAGTATGAGCAAGGAATTCAAGACCATGAGGGGGTCATCCACTGAGACAGTTTGCTTCAACTAATGGGAACTCACCAACTCCAACTGGACTGAGAGTGATTGAGCATGCGAACAACCAAGCCCCTCTGAAGGGGGTTGATGGCTGGGGTAGACTGAGGAGTCACTGAGCAGTCACTGAGGAGTCACTAGGATGTGTCTCTACTGCATATACCGGCTTCATAGGATCCTAGTCTCTTTGGATGTAAACTTTGCTCAACCTAGATGTAGTAGGGAGGGCCTTGGACTTTCCACAGGGTGGGGTGCATGCCACTCCTCTAGGGTTTGAGGGGTGGGAGAAGCATCTGTGGAGGGAGAGGAAGGGACTGGGAGGAGGGGAGGAAGGGAGGGAGTGGGAATTTGGATTGTTATTTTTTTAAGTAATAAAAAAATGGAGAAAAGAAAAGAAGTAATGACATACATAGAACCCTCACACATGAACATGCATGTGAAGATTCACCCACAGATAACAGGTAGAGTAACACAAGTTTCTTAAATAAAAGTACAAGTGTAAAAAGTCAAAAAAGAGAAAGTTTTGGGTGTTGTGGGTGTCTCTACCAGATGAAGTTATGCAGGACTCTGTGGATGGTCCCCATGCCATTGTATATAATTTTCATGTATTCTATAAAAACTAAAGTACAAACAATTTTTCTCTAATAATTTTTCTTAGACAATATACAGAAAGAACATTTGAATAAGACATTGACATATGAATCTATCTTAACTGATATTAGTTCATCTCAACCAAAGAACATCCATTCATTTCAACACAATGATTTTATAATTCCATAGTATATACTTTTAATTGAACAAAAAACAGTATCATAGATTAATAGCAGGAATAGAGCTTCAGGAACATGTAAGTAATCAAAAGTAGGCAAAGTCTTAACCTTATGTGGAAAAATGGAAGCAAAAGTTCGGTTTCAAAATGAGCTTCTTTATAGTAATTTATTAATAGCCATGCTCTAGATTTGGTTTTCAGACACATTGAATATAGTCAGAGAAAATTCTTAAGGAAAAGAATTCTACAAAGATTGTATAAATATGCCTAATTCTGTCTTCATAGAGTTTAGATGCATTATGTCTATCAATGAGGTTTTTCTATTACAAATAGTCACAAAAGAAAATCTTCCTGTATAATGCTGTGATATTAACAAAAGCACAAACTACCTTGCAAAGAAAGCTCTTTGGTAACTAAGAGGCAGTGAACATATAGGAGTTAGTGTGAAGAGACTAGGATTGACTTTTTTCTTCTAATTATTAAACTCAAGAGAAAAATTTGTATGTTCCTAATATGAATTTTATACTGTAATTCATAAGGTAAAAACTCCTTTGTGTCATTCTTCAGAATAGTTTGATATATGAGAATAAAAGGTTTTTAAAATTTGGCATATATATTGTTAATTAATTTTTTGTAAAGGAAACACCTGGCCAGGTGATAAGTGACCATTTTTTATTTATAACAATGATTCACTAAAATAGATGAAAAAGCTAATGACTGACATTGAATGAATTCTCAGTAAAATCTGTAGATATGTTGAGTGGGAGATAACAATGATGGGTAGGATCACCAAAGCAGGATAGGCTTTTATGAACTAGTAAAGTTTTTCATAAAATAGGCTGTGTTCTGAGACTATTTAAATGATTTTAAGCCATCATGTATAAGACTCATAATTTGCATTAGTACATTAAACACTTTGAGAAGTAATAACACAAATCCTGTTAAGTTTTGGTTAAGTTTAAAACCAGTGATCCAATTAACAATTGTTAATAATTCTTGATTTCCAAAATTATGAGTTATGTTTTTAACAAAAGGATGTAGAATAATGATTGTTAAACTTCCCATTAAAGATCATCTTTCTCTTTATAATATTTTTGTTAATACTTTGAGAGTTTTATACAATATGTTTTGAACTTACTACTCAATTTTTTTCTACTTGCATGCATACCTTATTATTTTTCTGAACCATTTCTCTTTGGCTTTTTAATAATGCCCGGTCTAACTTATGTTGCCCATCCAGTGTATCTTAGGTTATCTTTTTTAAGCTTTGGTTGTCATACTTAAGAGAAAGTTTGAAAGAGTGCAAAAAGCACTATTTGGTAAGAAATAAGAGAACATATGGATCAAATGATCAAAGTATATTAAATGTAATTTCTCCAGAAACTGCACTAAATAATGAAATATTTTCCCTCTATTGAGTAAAATGTATGTTTGCTCTTTAGGTGGGTGCCCACTTAGCTGATATTTTTCCCAAGAATATAATGATCATTCAGTTTAGTTCTTATTATTGAAATGTGCTTTTCCCAAGAATTTAAGTAACTTTAAGATATAACTCAATTTCCACAAGATATTAATTTGCTAAGTCTTTTATCATTCACAAGTAGACCTATCAGGCACTATGGACACTATACTGAATTGAATGAAATGTGCATTAAAGGAAATTTGATTATCTAATTTTAATTAGTCAATTATGACACTTAAATTGTTACATAGAAACTATTTGGGTTTATAGCTTATAGATTGGTCAATGTTACATTAAATAAAATGTATAAATTTGGCTTATGATGATAATTGAATATCTGTGAAGAATTGTGTTGGGATTTTGATGGGGATTGCATTGAATCTATAGATTGCTTTTGATAGGATTGCCATTTTTACTATGTTGATCCGAAGTATCCATCAGCATGTGAGATTTTTCCATTTTCTGGTATTTTCTTCAATTTCTTTCTTCAAAGACTAAATTTGTCAAATAGAGTTGGAGCAAGTAGAATTCCTTGTCTTGTTCCTGATTTTAGTGGAATCACTTTGAGTTTCTCTCCATTTAATTTGATGTTGGCTATCGGTTTGCTGTATATTGTTTTTATTATGTCTAGACATGTTCCTTTTACATATCTCTGAACTCTCCAAGACTTTATCATGAAGAGGTACTGGATTCTGTCGAATGCTTCTTTAGCATCTAATGAGAAGATCAAGTTTTTTTTCTTTCAGTTTATTTATATGGTGGATTACATTGTTAGATTTTCTTAAGATGAACTATTCCTGCATATCTGGAATGAAGCCGACTTATTCATGGTGGATGAATTTTTGATGTGTTCTTGGATTTGGTTTACCAGCATTTTATTGAGCATTTTTGCATCGATGTTCATGAGTGAGATTGGTCTGTAATTCTCTTTCTTGATGGAGTCTTTGTAAGGTTTCTGTACCAGGGTAACTGAAGCCTCATAAAAAGAGTTTGGCAATGTTCCTTCTGTTTCTATTGTGTAAAACACTTTGAGGAATATAGGTATTAGCTCATTGTGGAAGTTCTGGTAGAATTCTGCACTAAAATCATTAGGCCCTGAGCTTTTTTTGGTTGGGAGGTTTTGATGACAGCTTCCATTTCCTTGCAGGTTATAAGTCTATTTATGTTGTTCACCTGGTCTTGATTTAATTTTGGTATGTGGTACCTACCCAGAAAACTGTCCATTTCTTTTACATTTTTTCACTATTCTTGGGTATAGGTTTTTTAGTATGACCTAATGATTCTCTGGATTCCCTCAGTGTCTGCTGTTATAACCCCCTTTTCATTTCTGATTTGTTAATTTGGATGTTCTCTTTCTGTCTTTTTATTACTTTGGATAAGGGTTTGTCCATCTTGTTGATTTTCTCAGAGAACCAGTTCTTTGTTTCGTTGATTCTTTATATTGTTTTCTTTGTTTCTATTTTATTGATTTCACCTCTCACTTTGATTATTTCCTCTTATGTACTGCTCTTGGATGAGCCTGTTTTTGTTCTAGAGCTTTCAGGTGTACTGTTAAGTCACTAGTATGAGATTTCTACACTTTTTTATGTGGGCACTTAGTGCTATGAACTTTCCTCTTAGCGCTGCTTTTATAGTATTTCATATATTTGGGTATGTTGTGCCTTCACTTTTGTTGAATTCTGGGAAGTCTTTAATTTCTTTCTTTATTTCTTCCTTGACCCAGGGTGGTTCAAAAGTTCACTGCTCAATTTCCATAATATTGTAGTCTTTCTGTAATTACTGTTATTGTTAAATTCTAACTTTAAACCATGGCAATCTGATAAACTATAGAGGGCTACTCCAATGTTTTTGTATCTGTTAAGGTTTGCTTTGTTACCAAATATGTCGCCAATTTTAAAGAAGATTTCTTTAGTTGCTGAGAAGAAGGTATATTCTTTTGTGTTTCGTTGGAATGTTCTGTAGATGTCTGTTAAACCCAGTTAAGTCATGACATCTCTTAGTTCTCTTATTTCTCTGTTAAGTTTCTGTCTGGTTGACCTGTCCATTGGTGAGATTCTCCTACTATTTGTGTTTGGGGTTTGATGTGCAATTTAAGCTTTTGTAATGTTTCTCTTATGTATGTGGGTGCTCTTGTATTTGGGGCATAGATATTCAGGATTTGGACTTCATCTTGATGGATTTTTCCTGTGATGAGTATAAAGTGTCCTTCTCTGGTGTAGGAGGTCCTTCTCTCTTTACATTGATTTTATTGGTTAATGAATAAAGAAACTGCCTTGGCCTAGTTCATAGGGCAGAACTTAGGTAAGCAGAGAAGACAGAACTGAATTCTGGGAGGAAGAAAGCAGAGTAGGAGAGAGATACCATGGAGCCATGAGAGACGGACATGCCGAATTTTACCCGTTAAGCAATTGCCATGTGGCAATACACAGATTAATAGAAATAGGTTAAATTAATATGTAAGTATTAGCCAATAAGAAACTAGAGCTAATGCGTCAAACAGTGATTTAATTAATATAGTTTCTGTGTGGTTATTTCAGGTGTAATCTAGCCAGGCAGCTGGGACAAACAAGCAGGTCCTCACCTTGCAACACTTCTCCATCTCTTCTGATTGATTTTAGTTTGAAGTATATTTTGTTAGACATTAGAATAGCTAAACCTCATTGTTTGCTAGGTCCATTTGATTGGAAAAACTTTTCCCAACCCTTTACTCTGAGGTAATGTCCCTCTTTGAGGTTGAGGTGTGCTTCTTGTATGCAGTTGAAGGATGGATTCTGCTTTCATATCCATTCTTTTAGCTTGTGTCTTTTTCTAAGTGAAATGAGTTCATTGATGTTAAGAGATATTAATCACCAGTGATTGTTAATTCCTGTTACTTTTCAATGGTAGTGTTTGTGTATTTCCCTTCATTGGGCTTTACTGGTGTGAGGTTATCTGTTGCTTGTGTTTTGTGGGTACAGTTAGCTTCCTTGGATTGGAGTTGCCCTTCTAGTAGCTTCTGTAAGGCTAGATTTGTGGATATGTATTGTTTAAATCTGTTTTTGTCATGGAATATCTTGTTTTCTCCATCAATGGTGAATGAAAGCTTTGCTGGGTATAGTAGTCTGAGCTAGTATCCATGATATCTTAGTGTCTGTAGCACATCTGTCTAGCATCTTCTTGTTTTCATGGTTTCCATTGAGAAGTTGGGTATAAATCTAATATGTATGCCTTCATATCTTACTTGGGCTTTTTCTTTGGAGCTCTTAATATTCTTTCTTTATTCTGTATGTTTTGGGTTTTGATTATTATACGGTGGAAGGATATTTTGTTTTGTTATGATTTTGTTTTTGTTTCTATTTTTTTGGTTCAGTCCATTTGGTGTTCTTTAAGCTTTTTCTATCTTCATAAGGATATCCTTCTTTAGGTTGGGAAAGTTTTCTTTTGATAGAAAAAGGTTTTCTTTTTATAGAAAGTTTTCTGTGATTTTGTTTAATATATTTTCTGTGCCTTGGAGCTAGAGTTCTTCTCCTTCTTCTATCCATATTATTCTTATGTTTGGTCTTTTCATGGTATCCCAGGGTTCCTGGGTGTTTTGTGTTAAGAATGTGTAGGATTTAATATTTTCCCTGACCAATGAATTGATCCTCTCTAGTATCTTCACCACATGAGATTCTTTCTTCTATCTCTTGTATTCTGTTGGTTATGCTTACCTCTGTAGTTCCCATTTATTTACCCAGATTTTCCATGTCCAGAATTCCCTCGGTTTGTGTTTTCTTTGTTGCCCTCATTTCAGTCTTCAGGTCTTGAATGGTTTGAACTAATTGCTTCATCTGTTTGATTGTTTTTCTTGGGTTTCTTTGAGAGATTTATTGAGTTATTCCAATTTTTTGTTTGTATTTTCCTCCATTTCTAAAAGTTATGCTTAAATCAATTCCTTCTGCTTCTTCTGGGTTAGGATAATCAAGTCTTCCTGTTGTATGATGACAGGTTTCTGTTGTTACCATGTTGCTATTTATGTTGTTGAATGAATTATTGCATTTGTACCTAACAAACTCTTCCTCCAATTGGTATTGTCTTTGTCCCTTGGTCTAATACTTGGAGTGGCTTTCTGTGTCTTTGGTATCTGTTCTTGGTCTGTTCTGTACTATCACTGTCTGAGTCTCAGGGAGCCACTGAGGTTTCACTTGGCCAACTCTCTTGGCCTGTTCTTCTGGTCTCCTCTTTTGGTTTTCTCTCTTTGTCCACTCTGTGCAGTCACAGTTTCTACCTCATTGTTTCTCTCTTGGTCCTCTATGTGTAATTGCAGCTTCTGCTTCAGCATTCTCTCTTGGTCCTCTCTGTGTTGTAGCAGGCTGTGTTTTGGAGTTCCACTGAGGTTGGAGGGGGGATAGGAGGTTTTGGCAATAGAACGGGACTGGTAGCTTACAGGGGCCGATGGATTGAATGCTGGAGTTACTTCCTTTAAATTTTTAATCACAGTTCAGAAAGAGGCACAAGTTTTCCTTAGAGAGGAGAAAAAGGCCCTCAGAAATTTAAAGTTTCACAACCTAATTTATCCAAATAGTAATATTAGCATGTAAGTCTTTGAGCTAGCTTCAATGGAAAACTAGTAATAAGTCATCATCATCTTTAGAATTAAATCCCTAGAGTTGAAATAACTTTAGTCATTTTATATGTATGAAATTTGTTCATTCTCAATGAACCCATTATATAAGTTGGAGATAAAATAGATAACAATATTTACAGACAACTTAGTGTTTACAACTAAGTTAAGAGCAAAAGAAATAGTTACAGATATTTTCTTTGCCTGGCACTATTCATAATGATGATTCCTTAGTTAATATTTACTATTGGAAAATTTTCAGACTTTCACTAAAATAAACAAAATAAAATCTTTTAGTAAAAGAATAGTTATAGTTACAGTAATAATAACAAAATATTATTAATTGTCAATTTTACCATTTATCTATAGCACACAACTCCTTAAACTAAGGAAAAACAAAATCTGATACTATGAACCATCCTAACTTTGTCATACATTGCACGGAAATAAACTATTTCTATTGGAGTCGAACTGCACTTCAATATATTGCTTTAAATAACCTTAGATTTTACAAAGTGGTAAAGTGAAGTAAATAGAATTAAAATTATCCAGTAACATTTTAACCCACAGTCACAAGGCAGATAATGGTCATCCTATGACTGAAAGTGTGTTATCAAGAAAACTATGATCAGTAAGAACTCATAATATATTACTGTATTGATCTATGGCTTCCACTTAGTGATACTTTTTATTCTGCATTATTCTAAGTACAAAAAGTTATGTTGTAGCTGAAAAATACAGAATAATTCATTTTAAGCAAAACAAAATTTCCAGGAAACAGAGATTAATTCTTGATGCAGCAGTTTTTATTTTGTACAATTTCTAAGGTATAGTTGTAAAACAAATATTCTAATATTTGTTGTTAGTAAAATGTCTCTGTTTCTGAGACAATGATTGCAACTAGAGGGGATCCCATGCTAGAAACTGAAAATGAAGTAACTTGTTACCTTACCTAAGTCATCAGGAACACAAACACATACACTCTAAACTTTGATGTCCTTTACAATCTCCAAATAATCCATAATAAGTTATATCACTCTTTTTGAGTAAGTACTGGACACTGTCAGACAATAAAATGATTCTCTGAGGCTCTTACCTCCTTCAACCATCCTCCTCTTCTTGTCTCACTTTTATCTATTTACCTTGAGTCTTCATTAAAAGGAAAAAAATAAAATCTATGAGATAAGTACCACGATGTGCCCTTTAGTTGGCACAGATCTTACTAAATCTCAAGAAATTTTTAGTAGATTTGTTAAATTAAGCTGTAGAAATTAAAATGTTCGCATGCATTTGCCAAAAATAATTGTACAAAGAATAGTTTATTCTCCATAACTGGAAATATGAACACAAAATGTTTAGCACAGCTTGAAGTAGTTCCTTAATGACATAAATTTCTCTTGTTTCTCTTTCTCTCCCATGCTGGGCTTATTCATAGCAGGAGATTAATTATATCTATCAATTGACTAAGTATGAGTAATTAAAAATTATATTTAAGATGTTAGAAAAGATTCAGATTTATGCAGTACATGTTAAATTTCAAAGCAAATGTACTAAATATATACTAAATATATTTCATATTTGAGTCCTAGACATAATAGCAAAACATCATCATGGAATTATGATTATAGAATAATTGATGCTTTAAGACTATATCACATGTCCAAAGATATCTTTAGTGAATCTGTATTAGCTAAGTTCAAAGAGCTTTCATCCCCATGTTAGGAGTTAAAACTGTGTAGGTAGAAGAGCTGAGGTCAAACCCCGTACTGCCTGGGGTTGCTTTGTAAAGGTCCTGAATTTATTTCCTTGCAGGAAACAGGTGTGGGTCTGTTCTGCCTTGACTAAAGGTCAGAGAGTTTAAGCCTATTCTTGTTCTTTTAAAGTTACTGGCAATAGGTCTGATTAAAGTGTGTTTACAAACAAGATATCCTGACCTAGGGTGTGGTTACTCAGTGTTTTGGATATTAAGATGGCTCATAGAGGTGGACCCACCCCACCTTGACCAAAGTTCATAGAACTCAAACCTATTCCTGCTCCTTCATTTTAAAGACAGGAGGTTTGGTCCAGAGAGTGGTTGCCTACAGAATACTTGTTCTAAGCTATTCTTGTTGCATGTCCTGCCTAAAACATCAGAATGCTTAACTTGGGAAACAGTGAATTGATATCTCAAGTATTGAAGCAAGTAATTGTTCTGTTTGTCCTTCATGTCATTTTAAAGCAGTGTTTTGCCTTCTTCGCCCCTTTTTGGTTTGGGGTATATAAGCATATGGAAAATAAAAAATGGGTTCATTCAGAATTCAGGATTCAGTATTCACTGGTTTTACCTCCTGTTACTATTCTATGTCTTTCATATTTCTGTTCCTTTTACCTAACATTTCTAATCCATATGCCCCTACCCTGGAAGGTACAAATCCATGAAGCCTGGACACAAACAGATGTCACACCAACCTGTGGCTATGACAAAAAGACACTTACCTTCACATTTTCAACTTTCAAGATTTAGAACTTATAGTATCATTACACTGAGACTCTGTTAAATATTATTTGTTATATGTTTACAAAGTAATTAATGAATGTCTGATAATGAAATGTTAAAAAATTAGTGATTACATTTAAGGTTTTATGTGTTTGGGAAGCAGCCAGGAATTATCAATAAATATGTAGTTCCATCAGGAAGAGCTGCAATAATATATTAATATGTTGGTATATGTTTATATTTAAATATTTTCCCTTTCTAAATAAAGGCTATTTTAATTAATTGCATATGGTCTTTGAAAACATCATCCAATTTTCTCAAAGTATTTATACTTCATCCTCAGATATTTTAATTTTATCATTATTGATAAGAGAACAGACTAAGGTACTATTAAGACTGCAGTAAGAATTAATTTACCAATTATTACATGTAAAGGAGGTATGATAATATGTGAAATAGCAGTAATATATTTTGAAACTATTTAAGCTGTGCCATACTAGCTAGAAAAATTTTGAAAATTAACAAGTTGTGTTCTATCATATTCCTTTATCTTTTTGTTTTTTTAATTTATTTTTAAAAGTTAGTAAGTTATATTTTATCATATTCCTATATATTTTTATTTTTTAATTTATTTTTTATTTTTTGGGTTTTCAAGACAGGCTTTCACTATCAAGCCTGTCCTGGAGCTCTTGTAGTCTAGGCTGGCCTCAATCTCACAGAGATCTGCCTGTCTCTGCCTCTCAAGTGCTGGGGTTAAAGGTGTGTGCTACCACCACCTGGCCCATTCCTATATCTTTTAATGCTATCTATGCAGTAAATTAATTTCCATGACAATTCTTTAATGGTAAATTTTGCTAAATATATTATCTTTCAACTGCCATTATGACATTTAAAGACTTAGTTATATTAATTCCATAAAATAGGATGTTGTACTTGAGTTAAATTTTTTTTCACACATACAATAATATTAGGACAGTTAATCTAATACTTTGATGTGGGATTCCCCTCTGTATTATTTTGGGCCTGATCAGTCAGAAACAAACAAGCAACCTCCTTACAACAAATTGGCATGCCAAATGGTTGACTAAATCAATGTAAAGCCTAAGAAAGCTTGGAGAGGAATTCTAGACACTAAAACAAAAAGTTTACCTGCATTTTCCCCCCGATGGGCTTTGCTTGCTGTTGTCATGCTGTGGATCCTTTCAGAGAGGTCTTTCTGATTCAGCAGTAGCAGAAAAACAGCCATGCATGGGTTTGAAATGGCGGCTTCCCAGCCATGGGCTGTGCTGCTAGCATGTACTCTGACTCTTTTGGGAGGCCGAGCATTTAAATGGGGTTTGTAAGCAGCGTGTTAAACCTATTTAATGGTGTGACATAGACCTGCTGTATTCCTGGAACTGGGGCAATATGCTCATCTTTCAGAGGTGGTGAAGGACTTCTATCATGTTAGACTGGGCAGAGCAAGCAGGCAAGGGCATATTACCCTTAGCAATGCCTTCAGGTATATGTAGGAGGTGTGGTAAAGGCCAACATTGGACCAGTGAATGCATGTCAACAACAGACCAACAAGGCAACCCAAAACCATCGGGAAACCCCTTGAGGGGCCTCTTGCAGGCCCCCCAGCCAAAAGTGGCCCAGTCATTCCCAGTTACAGTGGAGAACATGTCTCACCAAGAAAATAAAAAAAAAATCCAATGCCTGCTGTAAAAAGCAATACAGGTCTAAATGATAGGTTAAATGTGGAGGATGAGTCAAAAAATCCAGTAGGACAGAGTAAATGTATATTTTGGCAGACTTCTATTAACGATCAAAGACCAAAGCTAAGAGTCTGTATAAATGGCATCTTTATTGAAGGCTTATTAGACATGTGTGTGGATGTAAGTATCAGTACTCCAGAATCTTGGCAACCAAATTGGCCTCTTCAAGAGGTAGATGTTCAGTTTCTGGAAATTGGAACCCTATCTTGTGTAAAACAAAGCATGAGATGGGTTAAATGCATAGGGCCTGAAGGGCAAATAGGAAGACTAAGGCCATATATAGCCAATATAGCAATAAATTTATGAGGCCGTGACCTGCTACAGCAATGGAATACCCAGATTAACATTCCTGTAGTCCCAGGAACTCATAATTCTGGGAAGGATATAATGAGGTATTATTGTAAAAGGTCACCAGCCATTCGGGCTGTACAAGAACATACACCAAGTAGCAAACATTTAGAGGTACCAACAGCCTTACCTTTAAAATGGTTAACTGAGAAGCCAATACGGATCAAGCAGTGGCCTCTAGCTGATGAAAAATTACAGGCTTTGGAACAGCTGGTACTAGAGCAAGTAGATGCTCACCATATTAAAGAATCAACCAACACTTGGAATTCTCCTGTGTTTGTTGTAAAAAAGAAATCTGGTAAATGGATAATGGTGACAGATCTAAGAGCTGTCAACAAGGTAATTCAACCTATGGGTCCTCTACAATCTGGAATTCCTTTGCCTTCTCTATTACCAAAAGGATGGCCTCTTATAGTTATTGATTTCAAATATTGTTTTTTCACTATACCTTTACAAGAAAAGGATAGAGAAAAATTTACATTCACAGTGCTTACTTATAATAATTCTCAGCCTTCTAGGCGATATCAATGGACTATCCTCCCACAGGGGATGCTTAATAGTCTCACTTGTGCCAATATTTTGTAAGTCAGCCATTGGAAACAATTCGTAAGCAATTTCCTAAGTCTATAATTTACCATTACATGGATGACATTTTGTTGTCTGATTCAAATAAAGATACTTTAGAAAGGATGTCTCAGCACTCAAAAAAAAGAAAGGATGTTTGAAGAAGTAAAGAAAGTCTTGCCTAAATGGGGATTACAAATTGTTCCCGAAAAGATTCAAAGAGGAGATTCTGTTAATTACCTAGGTTACAGAATAGGTTTACAGGAAATTAGAACACAAAAGGCACAAATTAGGAGAGACTGGTTATGGACTCTTAATGACTTTCAAAGAATGTTAGGAGACATTTCCAGTCTATGACCAGCTGTTGGGATAACACCTGATCAAATAGTTCATTTAAACAAAACCTTATATGGTGATAAAGATTTGAATAGTCCCAGAGAATTAGCAGCTGAAGCAGAAAGGGAACTGACAATGGTTGAGGAAAAATTACAGGAGGCACATGTGGATAGGGTGAACCCAAATCTTAGATGTATCCTGATCATATTGCCTTGCAGAATTTCTCCTACAGTTATTTTAATAAGAGGGAAGATATTATTTTAGAATGGATATTTATACCACATAAACCAAGTAAAAAATTAAAAACTTATGTGGAAAAAGTCTCTGAATAAATTATAAAAAGTAAACTGAGACTTAGTCAACTAGTAGGTATAGGCCCAACAGAAATTATAATGCTTTTAACTACTGATGAAATAAAAAAGTAATGGGAAGACAATGAACCATGGCAAAGAGCTTGTTCTAATTTTTTGGGAGAAATTAATAGCAACTATCCCAAAAGTGATAGACTTAACCTCATAAAGAGAACTTATTGGATTCTTCCTTAAATTGTACGTGATGCACCAATAACTAGAGCCAATACATTTTATACTGATGCAAATAAATTAGGGAAAACAGGTTACAAATCAGAAGAATTGAGTAAGGTGGAACAAAGCCCTTATAATTCTGTCCTAAAGGCAGAATTATATGCCATTTTTATGGTGCTAAGGGATTTTAAAGAACCTCTTAATATAGTTACGGATATACAAAATGCAGAAAGAGTTATCTTGCATATTGAAACCACTGAATTCATACCAGATGACACAGAATTGACTTCACTGTTTATCCAGGGGCAAGACATAATCAGGAATAGGCTTCATCCGATGTACATAACATACATCCGATCCCATACAGATCTGCCAGGTCCTCTAGCACAAGGTAATGCTGAAAGTAATCAATTATTGATTGGAAGTGTGTTGCAGGCCTCAGAATTTCATAAAAAACATCACGTCAATAGCAAAGGTTTGAAGAAAGAGTTTTCTATTACATGGCAACAAACTAAGGAGATTATAAAGAGATGCCCTACTTGCTCTTTCTATAATCAAACACCATTGCCTGCAGGAAGTAATCCAAAGGGTACTCAAAGGAATCAAATGTGGCAGATGGATGTGTTCCACTTTATGGAATTTGGTAAATTAAAATATGTACACCACACCATAGACACATATTCAGGTTTTCAAAGGGCAACTGCCCTGAGCTCAGAAAAGGCTGATTCGGTAATCACACATTTATTGGAAGTTATGGCCATCATGGGTATACCTGCACAAATAAAGATACACAATGGTCCAGCATATGTATCTAAGAAAATGAAATGCTTTTTTGCTTATATAAAGCACATTACAGGTATACCAAACAATCATATATGTCAGGCAGTTGTAGAAAGTTCAAATCGTACAATAAAGGATATGCTAAACAAACAGAAAGGGGCAGAAAATACCCCCAGAAATAGATTGCATAATGCTTTGTTAACCTTGAATTTTCTTAACGCTAATGAGAAAGGAACAACAGCAGCAGAGAGGCTTTGGATAATGGAAAAACTTCTGAATTGAATCAACCAGTATAGTTCAAGGATGTGCTGACCTCACAATGGAAACCAGAAGATGTACTATATTGTGGAAGGGGTTTTGCTCTTGTTTCCACAGGAGATGAAAAATTATGGATAACATCAAAATTAATAAAGATTCGCTTTGAAAAGGATAAACTTATTGAAACAGAGAAATGACAGCTCATCCACACGGGTGATAACCATACAGGTGGTAAAAAAAAAGCATTTAGAATGGGGGAAGGGTCCTGTTCTTGTCTTTGCAGGAAAATACTCATCTTCAAATATCCAAGAAACCCCTGATGTTTGAATGATGACAGGTAGAAAATAACTATCCAATAAGGATCATCAAGAAAATCAAATACGGTTTGTAAGTACAAATGATAAAATGTATACATTTATATATATGTATATGTATGTATGTATATGTTTATGAATATATAGAGTTGGTTTTAGAGTTGGACAATGGCTCTGTCCTTTAAATCCAAGCGTGTTGGTAAAAGAAAAATCCCAGAGTTTCTATCTCATGTCAAGAGCCGTTTGATGTGGGACAGAAAGAATAAATATCTTTGCTTTTCTTCCTATCTATTTTTGTCTTTATCATATCTTTCAATGAATATATATGTCTGTATATGTCTATGTAAGTAATGTTTAAGTTTTCCACAATGAACAATGAATTTTCCTGCATTAATCTTTGAAGTTTCCAGGAAGAAGATCGGGCCCTATAACAACTCCACCTGGTTGATATGACGTCATGATACTGATAGTGCTTCTACAAGACCTATTTTGGGTACCAGCTACACAAGATGGTTCCAACTTGGTTAGCTGAAATGGTCCACATCTTTTACAAAGTTTTGGCCAGACTTCCACAAAATACTCAGAGAGTATTTGCAATCTTACCAGACATTAATCTTGAAATGTAACCATCATTTTACGTTCACAGGATCCCCTAGAAAGAACGTTGCCCCCATGACAGCTGGAAGTAATTCTAGAATACAATGTCCTCTCTCCCAACATAGATTGTCCTTAGGCTTAGGGACATCATTCTAGGGGTTGATTATAATTGGTATATGGTTGAGGGTTGGGGGAGGAATTTTATAAGCTCAGGGATCTTTTTGAAAAAAAAGAGGGAAAATTGGATGATGGGATTATAGATTGGTATTTGTGAGTTATTGTTTACAGAAAATTACAATGTTATAGATTCTTGTATATTGATACTAAGTTAAATTATTTTGAATATTGTATGCATGCATGCTTCTACCTCTGTTTAAAACATTTTTTATGTATTGGTACATATAAATATAAATAAATAAATAAGTATATATATATATATATTTACCATATTGCAGTGTACATTTCTGCCTGTGATCATGATACTTTTACATTGTTTACATTTGGAGGTCATTGTCCTCATTTATTGCACAGTTGTTTATTGTCTTATCTTAAAGTTAGATAGTTATTAAGAATTATAGATCAATAATCATCTATGTTTGTCAAACTTATAGTTAGACTAATCAGGTTCTTTAGATACATAGAGATTATACTCTGTATAGATAGATAATCTTCAACCACTTCAAGGATCTGTGGAACATGGCATTTAAATAACTTATGGTTTTGTTGACATGAGACATAATTGCTCTTGGCAGCACCGATCTATTCCCGAGAGAATGTTGAGAACCAAAGACACTCCACTTGGAGCCTGTTTCCTTCTTGGCAAAAACTGGCCTTTGGGCAAAGAAATGCCCATGCCTCAACTACTGACAAGATGTAGTATCCAGAAATGGAAAAACAGGACTGTCAAATCTTGCCAAGACAGGGTAAGACGGTTTTGAAAAATTTCTTGCCTTTGAAAATGGTGTGTCAGTTATTCTAGGCCATAGACAAAGTTGGTCGCTTCAACGTTGCAAAATGAGACTTTGGTTGGTTGCTCAGGTAGCTAATTGTCTCTGTCATATATTGATCACTTTGGAAGCTACTTGATTGTTTTCCCTGCCTGCTCAAGTAATATTATCTCCCTTCTCAGGCCTTCGATCAGGTTGAAGATTAGATAATCATAGTTACCATCCTCTTCTGATCTAGCCAAGCCATCTCCAGTACAAGACTTAGAATCCTTAGGATAGAATGTTTATTAAAACATTTAGCATATGTTCCTTGCTTAATATTGTTTTGCTGGTTGTAATTCTAATCTTATACTTGATATCTGTTCCTAGTGTTTATTGCTTTGTATTGGGTTTGGAACTCTCTTACTTAAACAAAAGGGGGAGGTGCTACGGGAGCTACTTCTGCTCCTTCAGCCAATAGCTTTTAAGATACCAGCCCATTGTGGCATGGTCTCTTTAGTTTTAAAAAGCAGCGGTAGCCGTGTGCTCACACTCTTGCTTCCAGGTTCCAGCTGTTAGACTTCGTTCCTGATCATGCAGAGGGCTGTTGTCTCAGACGGTGATCTGTAAGTTTTTCCCTTTAAATAAATAACCATTTTATTAATCACAATTCCAAACTGGTGTGGGATTGTTTTATGACTTACACCTTCATGTATCTATCAGGACTGACCTCCACAAATCTGATTTTGATTGGTTGTAGTTTTCTAATGGCTACCTAATCATAAGCTACAAAAAGGACAATGCTAGTAATACCAAACTGAATGGGGAAGGTCACAAGTTATCAACCCTACGTAAAGAAATAAATGTATCTATTGAATGCTGAGAGTGGAAGAAATAGTCTTCTCCAGTAAAAAAAAAAAAGCAATAATTGTTTATTCAATACCAAATGATGAGCCCTGGAAGCATACAAATATTATACAGACTGAGCAAGTTGTATTTATGTATTTAGGAATATATATATATATATATATATATATATAATATACACTTACACATACAAATAATCATTTAATAATAATTAATAGAAAAAGACATGAATTTGAAAAGTAGCAAAGAGGGGTATATAGGAAGGTAGGAGGGATAAAGGGGGCATGAAGTAATGTAATTACAATCTGTAAAGAAAAAGAAACATTTAAAATAGAAGTTTAGACCATTTTTAGAATAAGTAAACTGAACTATCCAAATACTCTAAAATAATCATTTCACAATAAATAGCCATAGCCTTTCAAAAATATTGAGGCTGAGCATTGTGATACAGGTCTTTAATCCCAGTCTGGTTTACTTTATCTAGTTCTTCACATGCCAAGCTACATAGTGAAACCTGAAAAAGAAAAAAAAAAGAGAGAGCTTACAAGTTCTCAACCATAATCTCTCTACAATTACAAATTCTCTTGACTATCAGATACATGAACTAAAATACTAATAATGATGATGATAATGAGAGTAAAAGTTAAATACTCTCTTACTCCAAAAATGAAGAATCAGGACACAGTCACAGTCAAATAAAAGTACAACTAAAATTCAATATTATAAAATTTTCTGGCTTGATATCTGGGACCTACTCACACCTCCAGATTTCTGAGGCTCCATTTCTCAGATCTACCATCACTCAGCAAGTACAGCTTCTCTCCTAGGTTCAGTCAGCTACATCCTACAGCTTCTGTTATTCCTGGTGGTCATAACTTTTTACTGGCCTCTCCAAAATCCTGGAGTCTCCCTCACTAGCTTACATCTTCACCAATAGCAGCATTCAACATTTCTTTTGTTACTCTGGCCTTGTCATGTAGTGCCAAGTCTCAGTTGCTCTCCATGGCCTCTTCCTGCTTTCAAATCTTTTACCACCTTACAAATTAGTAACTTTGTCTATTAACATACAAGACAGCCTTAGTCTGTTCTGAATCCTAGCTTCTATGTGCTGACTATCGAGGAGTCACTTTCCAAAAGATTTTTGTCTCAAATAATTCTGTTCTTTTCTTAATCACAGCTGATTTCACAGCTCTAGCTGACCTGCATTCCATTTTTTCAAGGAAAACAAAGGTTTAATTCAACTCTAGTGCTGATAGTCTCTTGTTAATCACAACTCAAAACCCACAGGTTCTTAACACACAGTTTCACAAAAATTTCCCTGTTAGTATTTTTCCTTACCTCTGAAACTTCACAAGCAAGGCCTACATTATCTGCATTGCTTTCATGATGATTTTCTACATTCTTACCAAACAGCACACTGAGTTATGAGCACTCAATGGCTTCTCTAGCCCACAGTTCAAAAATCTTTCCATGACCTTCCCTAAAACACAGTCAGTACTTTCATAGTACTGTACTGTACATAGTACTGGTACAAACTTCTTTCTAGTTAGTGTTTCTATTTCTGTGGTAAAACACTATGACCAAAAACAAGTTGGAAAAGGAAGTATTTCTATCATCTTATAGTAGTACATCACAGTTTAACACTGAAGGAATTCAGGGCAGGAACTCAAACACAGAAAGTACCAGGAAGTAGAACATTGCTACTGGATTGCTCTCAAAGCTTGCCTAACCAGCTTTCTTAAAATTCCATGGGCCATGAGCTGAGGTTGCTACCACCCCGATTGAGCTAGGCCCTCCAACATTAACCACTAAACAAGAAAATTTCCCAAATTCCTCATGGGCCTTTCTGGTAGAGGAATTTTCTCAGTTAAGTTCCCTCTTCCCAATGACACTAGTATGCGTCAAGTTGATATAAAATTATCCAGCACAGCTATCATTCAGAGCTTAATGGCAAGAATTTATTGCTAAAAATATCACACAGTTGAGTCAAAAAGCATTTTTTTCACATTTAATTTTTATTATTGCATTATAAATAGTACCATTCAAAATTTCCACCTCCTCCGCTCCTCCCATTTCCCTCCCGCTTCCCCACTCCCCCTCCCCTTTTCCCCTCCAGTCCTAAGAGAGGGCAGGTTACCCTGCCCTGTGGGAAGCCCAAGGCCCTCTCGCCTCCATCCAGGCCTAGGAAGGTGTGAATCCAAA
>PVIU01021452.1:0-31568 GCA_004026605.1 Ondatra zibethicus
AAACCCAGAAAGATGATTATGGTATGTACTCACTCATTAGTGGACCCTAGCTATAAAATAAAAGACACTAAGCACTTAGCTCACAAGCCCAGAGAAGCCGAATAACTAGGTGAACCCAAAGAAAGCATACACAGAACCTCCTGGAAGTTGGAAGCAAACAAGATCATCAAGCAAAAGTTGGAAGCCAGGGGGCGGGGATTTACTATCATTTTCTAGTCTTTAACTTTAGGATTTTTAGAGTTCAATTGTCAAGAACTTAAGCTTGGGCCAGTTATATGGTTTAGTGGGTAAAGATGCTTGCTGCCAAATATGACTACATGAGTTTGATCCCAGGTTTCACATGGTGGAAGAAGAAAGCCGACACCCACAAACTGTCCCTGACCTCCTCATGTATGACATGGTACACATACACACACACAAACATACACTAAGTAAAAAGTGTAATTAATTTAAGAACTTGTTTCCTTGGTCATAGATGAAGATAAATATGTTACAAAGTTTATCCACTAAACCTTATTTACTTCTTGTAGAGACCCCCTCATGTTTTTCCAAAACTGCTTATAACTGTTCTGCATGCTTGGCTTTGTAGTTTTCAATTCAGTGAAATTTCAACGTAGGGAACAGAGTGTGTTTAGCATGGATGAAGTCCTGTGTTCAGTCCCCAGCACTACATAAAACCAAGTATAGTAACACATACTGATAATCCGAGCATTTGGGAAGGAGAAGCACAAAGATCAGGAATTTAAGGATTTCCTCCACTACATAATGTGTAGATAGGCTTCCTAAGCCTTCCCAAGAATTTATAGAGCCCTTCAGTAGCATTTCATATTATCAATGCTTGAAAAACTTCAAATGCCACACCTGTTATTTTTCCCATTATTTCTTTAGTATTTTTTTCCCAAGCCATGCTATTCTTTGTGGCACTGAAATGTTGAGTAGTCCCAGTATATTCAATTCTCACATATCTGTTATCTATGTTCATTTCCTATCTAGGCAAATTATTGAAGCCTATGGCTACAAATACTATCTATATGCTAATGGCTCACAAGTATATATCCTCTCTGAAAAAAGATCTAGTGGCTGTTTGGCGATCTAATAGTCATTTCCCATTTAAGTAGACAAATGGACTTTTTTTTTTAAGTCCCCCAAATAGAGCCCAAACCTTTTAGTTCCTATTTACCCTGTCTTGGCTAAAATTATCAACTTAAAAAGAAGAAAGACTTATTTTGGCTTATGGTTTTAAAGATTTTAGTCACTTGGCCCTGTCAGTTTAGGCCTATGGCAAGGCAGAATATTATGGTGGAGACTGTGTTGGACTTGTCTCTTTGTTTGCATCCAGTGTTGCCCTCTTCTGACCACAAGTTTGTCGAGGGTGGTTTCTTCCTTCTTTCTCCTTTCCTCAGCCCCTCTTTCATCAGCCCATGTCCCCATGTAAGATCTATTTATGGCTTCTCTTACATTCAGATTCTTTACCATAGTACACAAGACCTTTGAGGATATTGCACAATTAGTTGTTTCTTACTTCCTACCCTACCTCTCTCCCCGTACTCACTTTCATTTACTATTTTTTTTTTAAGATTTATTTATTTATTATGTATACAACATTCTGCCTCTATGTATGCCCGCATGTCAGAAGAGGGCACCAGATCTTATTACAGATGGTTGTGAGCCACCATGTGGTTGCTGGGAATCGAACTCAGGACCTCTGGAAGAGCAGTCAATGCTCTTAACCACTGAGCCATCTCCCCAGCCCCTCATTTACTATTCTTTAAACACATCTGTTGTCTTCAGGGATTCTTCTCCATCAAGGGTGTCTGTTTGCTTTTCCTTTCCCTTCACTTAAACATCTATTCAATGCTGTCTCTTCAGTGATACCTTCCGTGGTCACTCTACACTAAAACGGTTTATTCTGTATTTTTCTGTTCCTTTAGCCTACATTAATTTTCTTCAGAATGCTTGTCTGACAGGTATCACATATTTATGTCTCTGCTTTCCCACTAACATGTAAACAATGTTTGGACTTGATAGCAAACTTCTCAATGCCTGGGCTTTCATCTCTAGTACTGTAACACTACATGGAGCACAATAGGAATTCAAAAAATTTTGAGAAAATTTGAATGGGTGGAAGAGATAAAGAGTTGAAATTAAATGATGTGCAGAACTCATTATTCCTTTGCATTCTCTTCAGCACTGCCTATTTTGCATTATAGAGTTATAACCCAAAGTGCAAAGGCTTTTACATGAACTTTGCCTATTGACAATATGTTTTCATTGTATTATTAGAGTTCTTTGGCTAGAGAGATGATTCCTCCATTAAAGCCTAGGCTCACAACAACATCAAGAGTTCTTTCCACCAGTTGCTAAGAATTATGCACCCATAGCTTACAATGTGACATTGATGAGATTTGTGATCAATTTGTTACCTGTTTGCTTATATAGGGTAATTATAGTCTACTTATATAAAATATATGGAAATTCTACAGTACAAATCCCAACCTAGCATATCAAACTAGCTGCCATGAAGAGAACAGAAGTTCTGCCCGAGTTTCAGTTATAGCCCCACCATTCATTGTTAGCTGTTATGGTTGTGAGGACAACCGTTAGATCTTCTAAAACAGTTTTCTCATCTATTAAATGAACTCAGTACCTTAAGTTTACAGGATTACTTGAGAATTTATTTGTTCATCCACAAGTCGCTTTAACATTTGGGTATGTGTGTTGCATGAATGTGGATTCAAGCACGGTCACATGCCACTACACGTGTGGGAAGTCAGAAGACAACATCCACTATCACTCCATCTTGTTTTGAGGAAGAATTTCTTTTCCTCTGCTATAACAGACTGGCTGACCCACAAGATTCTCCTGTCATGTTGTTGCTGGAGCATTGGGATTACAGATTAATGTTATAAAATCATGCATTTTATGTGGGTTGCTAGGATCCAAAGTCAGATCCTCACACTGGCCACACAGGCACTCTACTCACCAAGCCATCTCCCCAGCCCATCCACAAGTCACTTTTATGTATCTCCCAACTGCTCCTGATCCCCATGAGTCTTAAGATATAAAAAGTTGTGGGGGCAGAGGGATTGAGTTGTGTAGTTCAGTAGCAGCACGCTTGCCTATCATAAATGAACTCCTGGATTAGAGCCCCGTACTGTAAAACCAGGTGAAATCAATCTCTTAGACAGGTGTGTAGCATACTTGTAGTCAGCATTTAGCAATGAGACTGGGAGAACCAGGAGGTCAGTGTTATCCTAAGATAATAGTTCAAAACCATCCTGAGCTACCTGTAACCCTGCCTCAAAAATATAAAAGATGATAAATATTCTAAACAGTACAATGAGACAACTGAGTATTTTCTTAATTAGACTATTGGGGAAGACACTGTGGAAGAAGTGACATTTAATTTGGTGGGATTAAAAGCATTACCAGAGAAGGAAAGAGAGAGTAACTTAGTTGGTCAGGTATAGGAGGAGGAGGGAGTTACTAGAGGGGTCTGTTGGTAGAACAGGGTGAGGGCCAGCTTTGAGAACAGTGCATATCTGGTGAAGCACATCAATCCCAAGTATAGACTGCACACGTGGCTCTCGCTTTAGGAAAATATTGTTACTTGTTTATGAGTGGATTTATTTATCTAATTTCCAAGATGTATGTGGTGATTTTATCCTCCCTAACTTAAGACAAGTGAAGAAGCAAATGTCTTTCTTTTCATGTGAATTAAATGGAAAGGTTTTTGTTTGTGTGTTTTATTTCTTAATTTATGTCAAGCTGGGGTTTTAATAAATATAGACTGTTTTACTGTGATAGTTTGACTTTTGAAATGCATGCAATTTATACATTTAGCATTATGTATTATGTTCTAACCTCAGAACCCTTCTTTGTTTGATCTTCCTGTGTACTGGTGAGGGGGAGGGTAACCAGAGAGAAAGCCAGCTGTCTATCCTTATTTATCTCCCCTTGGGTACTCAGAAGATAACAGTGTTGAGAGTCAGAGGGGATCGCAGCAGTAGTAATGCATGTACAAGCACGATTCTTTTCTTAGAGCATTCACATAAAAATTATGTACATAATTGCTGTGGTTTCTCATGGGGACTTGGCCCAGTGTTCAATAATTTGCCAGAAAAAAATCACACATTCTAGATTTTTAGTTTCATAAAAATGAAATTTTTGCTGTATAGGTTTTTAAAATGTTCTTCTAGAAACCTTGGCTCTATTTGAAATAATCACAATTGCCATATTTCACTTACTATTTTACCATTTACAGTAATATAATGGTGTAAACTAAGCACTTATAATTAATAAGACTATTGATGGTTGAAATCTCTTTTGAAAATAATGTAGTAGTATATGTAAAAATTTGATAATGATTTTAACTAACTTTAGTTTTTTTTACAAATTTAGCTTACAACCTAGGCTCCTACAAGGTAAAGAAATTATTTATTGTCATGTTGCTTATAACAGCAACATCTTAGAAACTGCTCATATAGCTACTGATTGTGAACTGTACAAATGAGTTGTGTTGCCATATACAATGGCATATCATGGTTGGTAGTGCTAGAAATGAAAGGGAGGCATAGCTCTTTGGAGAATGACTTGGCACTGTTTACCAAAACTGGCTATATATTAGCCTATGATCCATCTCTAGTAATAGAAATGAGTGCATATATCTACCAGGAAATATTCAAGAACATTTGTAACTGTACTGTATTAATGTCCCCAAACTGGAACAACCCAAATGTTCATCAACAGTATAGCAGATGTCTTTACCCAATGGGATATTATGTAGCCGTGAGAAGACTGAAATGTAGCCCATGCAAAAACATAAGTGAATCTCACAAGCAAATGAAAGTGAGGTTTATATAACATAAAATTAACCATTGTAAAGTAAACAAAAGAAGCCAGACACCAAAAGTAGACGTTATATTATTTAATTTACAGGAAGATAAAAAATTAGTGTTAGAAAAGAGTGCTTACCATGTCTGGAAAGAAGATGTAAAGCCAGGCCTTTGGGCACTGTTTTGTATTCTGGGTCCTGATTCACTGTTGTTGAAATTTATCATACTGTGTACTTAAGATTTGTTCCATCTTTCTATAGTGTGTATCACCTACATTAGAAAATAAGTGAGATTTTTGTGTATATTTATGAGAAAAATAACCACTCTAGAATGTAAACGAAAAAATAAGCTTTAGGATAGCCATGTATGGCATGCTGTGAATTGCAGTTGGTTAGTTGCTTTGTTTTGAAAGTTATTTGGTATTTTTCAGTATGTGAAGAATTTCTTGGAAGGTAATAGATAAAATGGTTAACATGGTAGCCTCTAGGGAAGGAGGTAGGGACTTGAATGTAGGAAGCTTCTTACATCCTTTATATTTGAGAGCCTTTTTCTCTTATACATATATTTCTTATTCCTAAATATTTTTAGCAAAAGCAAAACTGGTTTGGTCATTCAAAACCCCAGCGTGGAATGGGGAAAAGTCATGAAGCCCCACCTGTGGCTGAGGATACATTGGCAATTGATGGCTCCTGGTGGACTGAGTGTATTTTCTTCAGGGATGTGTTCCCAGAGAGGCTACCCATGCTCCAGTAGTGTCTTGCACCCATGTCCATAAAGGCAGCGTTAAGTAGTCTTAGTGTTTTGATCACAATTTACATGTGTGAAATTCTTAATAAAAAGAATAACAAATCACAACAAAAGGAAAACCTATTTGGCAACTTGATTCAGTACCATGAGGACTATAATTTTTTAAGGTTTAGAATAGGCTTCTGTTTGGGTTACTGATTTTGTTTTGTTTTAACAGATGCATGGTAGTTTGTATACAACTTAGCTACACTGTTAAGTGCATCAGGCTCTAGAGCCATATTACTGGGATTAAATCCCTGTGTCCTTAAACAGGGGGCTCAATTTAACTGTTTCTTCAATGTGTCTACTGTAGAAAACTGATACATGTTTTTTTGCTGTGAAAACTTAATGAAATTATGCATATCAAGCACTAAAACATTGATTGACTTCTATTTTTCTAAAAATAAAGTGACCATTGGAATTGTGACAGGGATTTAATTAAATGCATAGATAGACTTGTCATCTTAACAATATCAAATCTTCCAATCTATAAGCATGGCATTTCTTTCTATATACTTAAATCTACTTTAATTTCTATATATTTTGTTACTTTGAATATACAAGCCTCTCATCTCCTCGGTTAAAATTACTACTAAATGTTTTATTCTTTTAGGTACTGTTATAATTAAAAATTGTTTTTGTAATTTTATTTTCAGATTGCTTATTGCTGATGTATATAAACACAGATGAATTTTGTGTGTTGATGTTGCATTCATGACCTTGTATTCTACAGCTTTGCCAAAACTACTAACTCTTACAGTTATATTGTGGCTTCTTTGGAATCTATGCTTTGTTTTCTGACATTGTAATGTCTGGGGTCTTTGCTTAGTATTCAGGATGCAAAGCTACAAATGTGCTTTTCTACTCCTCTAATTTTCCAGCTAATCTTGACTCTATGCTGGTTCCCTTGTGGTCCATTGTCACATAGCAACTAGGACAGTCTTTTAAATTGATTACTTGGGTCTTAACCCATTCAAAACCTTCTATTAGTTCATACATCAGAAATAAAACTTAAAACTGAACAAAGTACTACAAAACCCTGTCTTGGGAGCTTTATCTCTAGTTCCTTCCAATAATAGTGACTTTGGCTTTCTATCACTAAGCTTCTTGTGCTTTCTCTCTACCTGGAGTCCTCTAGAGATTCCAGGGGTTCATTCTTCACTCTTTAAGGCAAGTGTATCTCCTGAGAGTCTTTATCTGCTGATTTTACTCTTATCCCTCTCACCATATACTGTTAGATAGAAGTTAAGTGGAAATTGGTATCTTATTCACTTGAATCCCCAGTTCTTAGGATGATGTTGGATGTAAAAGACATCTAATAAGTGCTTGTATAAATGTTTTATTTAGCAACTAATAGAAACTAATGTAACTAATATATACTGATACTAACATATGTGTGAAAGTATGTTTTTGTTTGTTTGTTTTGTTTTGTTTTGTTTTGTGGTTTGTTTTTTAAATAGGTCTCATGTAGTCCAGGCTGAACTCAAGCTTCTATGTACTTCTGATCCCCCTTCCTCCACCTCCCAAGGCCTGGGATAACAGGCCTGTATAATCCCAGTTTTATGCAGTACTGGAGATCAAGTCCAGTGTGAGAACAGACAATATTTTCATTTACCAAGAGGAAACTGAGGACTAGAAACTCTTAAGTTAAATAATTTATTCTACTAGGATTTTATATGCAGTTTATATAATATTTGATTCCAAAACAAACACTTTTTCTCCCGTTATTTTTAAGTTATTAAATGTTTTTATATGGTAGAGAATGCAAAGATAAATAATCATTATTTAAAATAAGTAAGTATATAAATCTGTAGAGATGAAATAAAAGAGCACTATAGATTATGGGAAAAAATAACTTTTTTAAAAGATGAAATTCATTGGGGAGTACTGTAGGATGAGTTTGGAAAAAGTAAATTGGAAACTAGATTTTTTTTTAAGAGCTTAAGTTTGCAGACCTAAGGTATTTGAACAATATAATTCTAGGAAAGCTGGAAAATAATGAGGGCACTGAATGTTTGTGTGGGCATATGAGCAATATAGTACTTGAGAACATGGGCTTTGCACAAAATTATGTAGGTTGCAATCAGGTATGGTGGTGATGCCATTAATCCCCACAAAGGCAGGAAGAATCAAGGCCAGGTCAGCCAAAGGCTACATTTAACTCTGTCCTATACTAGCTCAGTAAACCTGAGCAAATTATTTAACCTGTCTGTGCTCCAGTTTCCTCAGACAACATAGACATAGTAATTTTTAACTTAGAGAACAATTATAATAAATTAAACTAATTGTTACATGTAATAGCACCAAGAATAAGGCTAAAAACTATATTAAGCATTCAATATGTGTCAACTATTGTCTATTTATATGACATTTAAATTCTCACATTGTCTTCTTGGGCTTTGTATCTTTTCATTCTTTAATAACTCTGTGGGGTAGAAGTTACTGTATCTAGTTTAATGTTAGAAAAAGCAATGTTGAAGAGGGAGGTATATAGGAAAAAACCCAGAAGACAAAACTAGTCTTAGACCTGGCTGGCTTGGTGTTGTATGCCTTTAATGCCAGCACACAGGAGGTAGAAGCAAGAGGATCTCTGTGAGTTCAAAGCCAGCCTGGTCTACATAGCATGCTCCTGGATAGCCAAGACTACATGTCTCAAAACAAAAACAAAAACTGGTCTTAGCATTTCAAAGCCATTTAGCTCTGTAGTACTAAAGCTTAAAATCAAAGCAAGATAAAACACTTATAGGACAATGGAATAACATGTTTAAAACCAAGTTTGGAGAAAATTATTCTAATGCCATTCTGCAGAGTCTCTGAGGCAGAAGAGGAAAGAATCTAGAGGCAAGTTTATTGGATTCTTAAAATAATCTAGATAAAGATTTTCTTTATGAAAACTTCCTGCTAGGGTTGTGTCTGAAAGAATGAAGATAAAAGATAAAGGGAACATTGTAGATTTTACAACTAACTAATACATTTTTTTTCAGCTGTATTTAAACTTGAAACAGATAGAACTGTATGGCCCTTGATAAGAATCTATCGGGGTGGCTTTCTTCTGATTGAATTCCTTTTTCTACTGGGCATCAACACGTACGGTTGGAGACAGGCTGGAGTAAATCATGTCCTCATCTTTGAACTTAATCCAAGAAACAATTTGTCTCATCAGCATCTCTTTGAGGTAATAAAGCAGAGTCTTATGAATGTAGTTTGCAGTAACTGAATAGCTGTCTTGATGAGTACTCAAGACCATCTTCCACTTGAAGATTGTTGGATTGTTTATCGTTTTTCTTACCTTTGTTTATTAAAGGTTTTTCTGTATAATGATACAAAGTAACTTTCTTTTTGTGTTCCCTGTGCTTTATAGATTGCTGGATTCCTGGGGATATTATGGTGCCTGAGCCTTCTGGCATGCTTTTTCGCTCCAGTCAGTATCATCCCTATATATGTGTACCCACTTGCCCTTTATGGATTTATGGTCTTCTTTCTTATCAACCCCACCAAAACTTTCTACTATAAATCCAGATTTTGGCTGCTTAAACTTCTGGTAAGTCTAGAAAGCTTATGCAACATTTTTAGAGTGGTGTGTTAGTCATTGGCTACATCAAAGGTCACTCATGGCTGCTGAATTGTACAGCCCATATGCGTGGTTTACATTGTGCCACGTGAGTGGTGCCCAGCTTTAGGAGCAAAAATGTTTCTGACAGATACTGGATAACCTTGAAAGTTTACAGCTACAGCATGGCAGCTCTGGGAAAGTGCTTTGTATTTTTTTCCTCCAAGTGACCAGATAGTAAATAGGTTTTGCAAATTATGATTATTTATTATTTTGTTATACAGGTTATTTAACCAGTGTGATAATATGTAGAACTTAGAACTTTTGGCTTCTTTCTAAAGAAAAGAAAGCCAGGCATAGTGGCTTCTTGTAATCCCTGTACTTAGGAGATAAAGGCAGAAGGATTAGAAGTCCACAGTCATTCTCAACTACATAACAGGTTTAAAGCCAACCTGAACCTGTCCCATTAAAGTTGTGATACTATTGTTCCTAATTGTCCAGTTGATGTGACTAGTTAGCCAAGCCCTTTATTTTAGGAGCAATTGGTCCTCCACCAAGCTGAATTTGAAGCAACTTTTATTTTTTGTTTTAGTAACTTCTTTCTTTATATGATTTTGCATTCACTTTTTTTGAGGTAGAGTCTACTTTTATAGCCCAGGCTGACTTCAATGTCATGGTTTTTCTGCCTTAGCCCCAAGTCAGGGTTATAGCAAGTGTGCCACAGTGCTAGGCCTTTGCCTGATTCTTAATGATCTCAAAATCTTTTAACAGTGGAATAGAGAATGTCCTGGAAAATTATAGCTGTGTTGTTTTGTGATAGTGTAAAGGTAGTTCTGGGAGGATCTGATACACTCCTAAATGAGGCCGGCTTTATTTTTGAAGTCAATTAAGAATGTTCTCATGTATATATTTCTTAGATGATGGATTACAGCTGATAATAGAAGGAAGAATAGTGGTTAAAATGAATCGCTGTAATACTTTCCTCTTCTTCTTGTTCATCATACCTCCCTGAAAAATATAATTTTTATTTCTTTTGCTTTTTGTTTTTCCCTAGGGGATTAGCAATACTTGTTTAAAATTTTAAAACTGAAACGTACTACACTTGGTGGCTCATTCATGTAAACCCTGCACTCTGGAGGCTGAGGCAGGAAGATTTCCATGAGTTCAAGGCCAGCCTGGTCTACACTGTGAATTTCAGAGTTAGACCCTGTCTGAACTTACACGCCCATGCATGCATGCACGAATGCATGCACACTGCCGAAAACCTAAAACACAGCTTTAGAGTGTTTGCTAGCTGAGGCTAACCTGAAATTTAATTTGTAGACCAGGCTGGTCTTGAATTTGCAAACTTCCTGCCTCTAGAACATGAATTCTGGGGTTACAGGCATGTACCAGAACCTAGCACCAGCATGCTTTTAGAGAAGGTGGTTTGGGTTTTAGAGGGAGAAGAAGAAATTGAGCAGTCATTTATGTCTTGAATATATTAAAAATATTTTCTTAGATTACCTATAAATGTAAAATCCCTATGAAGTATTGTTTTTTTAAAAGATTTGTTTCTTTTTATCTCATCTATGTGGGTGCCTTCATATGTGTATGTGTGGTTTGTGCTCATAGAAACTAGAAGGTGTCATTGGATCCCTGGAATGTATAGATGGTTATGAGCTGCCATATGGGTGCTGGAAACTGAACCCAAGTCCTCCAGAAGAGCAGCAAGTACTATTAGCCACTGAGCCACCTCTTCAGTTTATCTATAAAATTATTTCTAAATGAGGTTGTTTTTTTTTTTTTGGAAGATTCAGGAAGCTTATTATAATAATGTCATTGCAATAACAGGATGATGTAGTTGTGTATGTTGTGTGCTAAGTGCACAATTCCCCAGTGCATCCTTTTCTTAAATAGAAAGCCACAATTTCATGCATGGCTACTTACTCTGATTAGTAGAATGATCCCTGTTGAGTAGATGTTTATGTATGTGTCTGCAGTGTGTGTTAATAATGCAGATTGGTTGATTGAATAGGACAGCAATGATGTATAAGAAGGAATCATAGACTAGTAAAAAGCACTCCTAGAAGCAGTGAAATGTAGAAAGAAACACTGATTTGTTGCTTTTGTAGTATTGTTACCAAAATAAATAATATTACTGTGTATAGGTCACTTAAATTCAGTTGACATATTTATTTTATTCAAACGTCACTGTTCCAATTAGTCCCTATAATGTATGACAGAAAATTAACAGAATGTTTTCACTGTAGCTATATTTCTTTGAATTTGTTTTTTAAAGGTTTGTCCTAAAATAAAATGCTTATTTCTCTCTTTTTTTTAACCTCCAATTTTTAGTGTGGAAAACACATATGTCATGTGATCATAATAGTAAAGACTACTTACTATTATGTTCATAGTTATATGGGAATGTGTATTATATTCATAGTTATATGGGAATCTTTGAAATTGGCAAATGCCACCTTCCCCTAAAAAAAAGCTCAAGAACTTTAAGATACTAATTTACTGCAATATTAATATCTAATCTAGTACAGTCTATTTATATCCATTAGTCTCTTTCCTACGTCTGTATTTGCCTCAACTAGACTTTCAATTAAAAAGTATAAACAGGGCTGGAGAGATGGCTCAGAGGTTAAGAGCACTGACTGCTCTTCCGGAGGTCCTGAGTTCAATTCCCAGCAACCCACATGGTGGCTCACAACCATCTGTAATGAGATCTGGTGCCCTCTTCTGGCCTGCAGGCATATACGGAGGCTGAACACTGTGTACATAATAAATAAATAAATCTTTTTTAAAAAAAAAAAGAAAGTATAAACAAAGCCCCAGATTTCCAATAGTAACATTACCTTATTCTTCCAGTAAGCTAGCTCAAGATTTAAAATAGAATTGGGCAGTGGCATGCATGCCTTTAATCACAGCACTCAGGAAGCAGAGGCAGGTGGCTCTCTGTGAGTTCGAGGCCTACGTGGACTACAGAGTGAGTTCCAAGACAGCCAGAGCTATACAGAGAGACCCTGTCTCCAAAAAAACAACCAAAAAAACCCCAATATTTTCTTTAGTTCTATAGTAAAATCAAGTGTACACTCACATGAACTTAGGAGTCGAGAAGATGACTCAGTAGTTAAGAGCACAGGTTGTCCTTCCAGAGGACCAATTTTTTTAGTACCAGCACTTATATGACAGCTCACAACTGCCTGTAACTCCAGTTCCAAGGGATCTGATTCCCTCTTCTGCCCTCCAAGAGCATCAAGCACACACATGGTGCACAGACATACATGCAGTCAAAACATTCATATGCATAAAATAACTTTTGAAGTAGAACTGCAGCCTCATATAGTATATATTTACCTTCAGCTATCATAGATTCCACATGTAGACTTAGGTCCCATCCCCAAGATAGCTCATAAAGTATTTGCAAATATTCTAGGACCTAAAATGCTGGGCCCTAGGCCAGTAACTTACCAATAACCCACCAATGGTATTTTTCATGCATTTGTCTAAACATTCAGAATTAATTCTCGATTTCATAGTGCTATTACTCTAGGAATCTATCATTATAATCAAAGTCAGAGTAGAGGTAGAGTATTTGGACGGCTTTGGCTAGAAGAGAAAAAGAAGAGTTACATGATACTCATTTAGAGAGAAGATTCAGATAAATATGGAATGAGGTTGACCATGTCTAAATGTCAGAGTTAAGTATGACCTGTCCGTCCTCTTAACTTGCCTGTGACAGAAGTGCTTGTACCCATCTGTTTTCTAAGGTGTCCTTTTTAATGTGTTCTATGTTACATTTGCCACAGGGTGCTATATTCTATCTCTGTGTATTTATTTGCCCAACTAGACTGTGGGTCTTCTAAGCCTTTGGGATCACTTTTTATATCTACATGTCTACATACTTGACATATAGTAAAGACTTAAGTCTTTGTTAAAATGACTAACATTTATTTTTACATCAATGCCTTTCTCTTGTCTAGTGCCTTCATCCTTTATTTCTTGTTGCATTGCATTTATCTGCTTCACTTATAGAAACATTCTGGACTAGCCAGGTTTTGAGGATGAGGCTGGCGATTAAAAGAGTAATGGAGGTTTGTCTCATGTCAGAAGGAAACAATTTCCTCTAGGCTGACAATTTTGCAAAAGTCAACTACTAGAGAACTGTGGGAACTCCTTCAGCCAATAGCCTTTAAGATACTGGCCTACTTTGGGTGTGGTCACATGTACGACTTTCTGATCCTTTGGTGTTATATTGGAAATTATCCTCTTGCATTTGTTTCTTTGAATTATTTAAGTCTATTCCACATCCTAGAGTATCTCAAAATATTACAGTAGCTCAAAGCAGAGTCTACATACATGGACTGCTAAGACCTCATTCTGCCTCTTCCCTGTAAGGAAGTGCCCTCTATCTGGAGCTTGTGGTGCAATAGCATAACTTGTAACCTGGATTTTTGGATTCAACAAAATATAAGGGAGCTATCAAGAGAATAGGTCATGGAACCCAAAGATACCAGCTCCAGACAGCAATATCACAAAGCCTGTATTATTGTTTCCTGGTCTAGTTTCAATTACAGTATCTGTTAGGTGACACTCAGGATTGATTCATACCATATAGTCCTGTGTCTCTCTGAAGAGAAATGCGTATGGAATGAATTTGTCTACTAAATGAATATATCCAGAGAGCTAGAAATTTATACTCATTTTCAGAATTGCTACTTTGACAGAGAAGTACATCATTGTTATCTTACTCTTCTTTATAATAAAGTCAAGGGAATCTGGCAGGATGAATATAAAAGCTATCTGCACCCATCCTCCTTTGCATGGGGTCCTCCAGGCACTCTCCACAACTTTTATTCCTGATGCATTAGTGTCTGGGTCTTCTGCAGTGCCAGAATTTCTCTTTGTAGTTATAACAAGTTGATATAGAGCAAGCCAAGATGAGTTTATGTTTAATGGAATAGCAATAGTACCTAACTTTGGAATTGAGTTGGGCATGGTGGAACACACGTATGATCCTAGCACTTACTGTGTAAAGGTGGAAGGATTTCAAGTTAGAGGCCAGCCTGGGCTACATAGTGAGGCCTGTCTTAACCTACTCCCCTTAAGAGAAGTTATTATAAAGATTGAGCTGTAGTAGTCTATAAACCCTAAGAAAATATAGTTTTTTAGTTAGTGTTCAATATATTTGCTTAATAGATTGACCATTTTCTTACGGTGGTAAGAGAGATGATTTTGTGGTGAAATTCAGGGTTAACAAGCCATCACCATTACATTAGTGGAATAAACATTACATAGGCTGGGCTTGCAGTTCAGTGATAGAGCACTTGACTTATGCACAAGACACTGTGTTTGAAACCTTTGTAACAATGTCATTTAGATTAGAGAATGTGACATGCCTCAGCTGATATAACCACCCTTCCCTACCTGTATTTTACAGGCAAAGAAGAGCTTTGTATTTAGTTAGCTAAGTGTTCCCCTGTCCAGCAAATTTGCTTTGTAACCTAAATATTAGATTTCCTCTCTGTATTTCCAACACTTTTTTTTCTTGGCAGGATTTTACTCTGTGGCTCAGGCTGGCCTCGAATTTGTAGAAATCCTGCCTTAGCCTTCTAAGTGTTGGGCTTACAGGAATTACCCACTCTGCCTAGTTTATTCTCCCTCCTCCTGATATCTGTTTTTTTACCTGCAGTTCCTGCCAGCAGCCCCACACACTCACACAGGCACACTGTTGTCTTTGCAGTCATGCTTTCAGCGCAATCCCCGCACTGCTGCTTACCCCAGCCTTTGTTGCCTGGGCTTTGGGTGTGTGTGTGCTTCATCAGCAGCCACTCTGAATGGTCAGACATCAACTGCAGAAATTTAATGTACGGTTTCCTGTTTCTGTGCTCCCTCCCTCCCTCCCTCCTTTCTTCCTTTTTCTCAGTTTCGAGTATTTACAGCTCCCTTCCATAAGGTAGGCTTTGCTGATTTCTGGCTGGCCGATCAGCTGAACAGCCTGTCAGTGATACTCATGGACCTGGAATATATGATCTGCTTCTACAGTTTTGAGCTCAAATGGGATGAGAGTAAGGGCCTGTTGCCAAATGATCCGCAAGGTAGGCTATGATTTTGTATTCACACTGCTGAATTGCCAACATAAACCAAGAAATATTGGGAATGATAACTGCGACAGTTAAGGTCATGGTGAAAACTCATCCAATAACATTACAAATTTAATTAAATGTACTTGGCATTCTGTTAGCAATCTCCTGAACTGAAATAATTTGGCTTTTGAATTGTGTTATTTTAGCCATCCACTTGCCAAGAAATTTACAACTTATACTGAGGAACTCTGCAGTTATTTCTCAACGTTCTTATGTGTTGGTAACTGTATCACAAATGCTAGAGTGCTAGCAATTAGTCCTCACAAAAATGCTTGGGATAGCATTGTAGGTACTGTGATCAAAGTACTGATTGCTTAGAATCAGGTCAAGTGCCTTGGAAAAAGTTCTGGTAGATTGCTTTACAAATCTTATTTGAAACCTTGGTTTTCTTCTGGCTCTTTACCCACACTTAGGTAATGCCAGGTTTGTATAGTTAGGAAGTTTGCATTCATAACAAAGATCTAATGTAGACAGGTCATAGAGCATCAACTCACAAAAGAGAATGAAAAATTGGGTGCGACAGCCTACCATGCACTTGCTATCCCTGCACTGAGGAGGCCGAAGCCGTAGGATAATAAGTCCCTGTTCAGCCTAGGCTGCATAATGATTAAACCCTGTCTCAGAAGTAAAATCACAACAAAGCAGGAGTAAAAAATTAATAATGAACCCTATACCTTGTTCTTGATTAAAACGGAGTCCGTAGAACATGTACTCTGTATACATGTTTTATAATAGTTGGCACTTATAAAACTGTCTAGGTACCTGTGATTTTTGTCGGTTTTCCAGATGTTTAACATCATAGAACAAAACAGTTTTTTTCTTCTTTTGATTCATGGACTCTTTTTCCTATAGTTTTATTGCACTTGAAAAAAAATTAATTCTAGAATATTAAGAAGTCTAAGAGGACAGACTTTCCCAGTAGTTCCTCTATAGTTTTTACCTTTTCTCATTGGCTTATCCACCACTGAAAAGCTTGAGCAAACAGTGAGTAGTTACATAGGAGAGAATGACTGAACCCATGGGGATGACTTGGATTCAATGCCTGATGGGTATTTGGACTGTGAGACTAAATGGTGTGAACAATTCATTCTTTTGAATTGTAATTTTTTCTTCTTCTTTGAATTGTAATTTTTTCTTCTTCTTTGAAATCTTCACAGAACCAGAATTTTGCCACAGATATACATATGGTGTGCGAGCCATTGTTCAGTGTATTCCTGCTTGGCTTCGCTTCATCCAGTGCCTGCGCCGGTACCGTGACACAAAAAGGGCCTTTCCTCATTTAGTAAATGCTGGCAAATACTCCACCACTTTCTTCACTGTGACCTTTGCAGCCCTGTACAGTACTCACAAAGGTATGCTGAGACTTTCAAATCTGAGTTGTTTCTTCCTGAGTCTGTTGCCCTGGATCTTACTATTTGTGCTGTTGGTTTCCACTGAAGCTCCAGCCTCAGTGATTATTGTGAATTATCCTTGAATACAGTTTTAGTCTCATTTCACTGTATATTAACAAACATCATTAACAAGAATCATAGTCGATCAGATAGGAAGAATTATGTTAATGTTCGAAAGCCTGAATTATGCTCAGTGGATTTAACCTATGAATGCCTTGGGTTTTCATTTAGTGGTTTTTTTTTTTTTTTTGATCTCCTTATTCATGATCTCCTTATTAATGAGGTTAGGAAATGGGTAGGTGTATAAGATTCCCTCTGGCAATCAAGTATATTTTTAATCGTTTCCCTTCACCAACTAGTAAGGATTGTTTCCAGCCCATTTAACTGCAAATTGAGTTCTCTGATCCCTCTATTTTCTTGTCTCCATGGCAACCTGCTATTACTTGCTACTCTCTTCTATTGGGAAGAGAAAAAAAGCTTTTAAGTTCTGAGCCACATGCAGACACTTCTTTTGAATTTTTAACCTTTTCCCAAGAACTGTCAATCAGTGATTTCACTTCCTTTTACTAAAACGCATTACAGTATCAGCCCACACCTTAGCCACTACAATTTCTCGTCCGTAGGTGGCCCAGAAATGTGACTAACGGAAACCAGCAGAGTGCTTTTAAATACTCAGGTAAACTGTTTTCAGAAACCGTTTTTGTGAGGCTATATTTGTGAGTCTTAATTCAGTGGGACAAAACTGCTGTTGCACTAGCATGCATCTGCTGGTCCTGAGAGCTAATAGTGTGAGATTGTTGTCCACACTATGGCGTAGATTCTGTGCTTAGAATAGCATTTATAAATGTAGTCAATAATTTTGCTACCATATGGCCATTCTGGTTAAGTGATAGAATTTAATTGAGTACCTTAGTGAAGGAAAAGCTCCCATAATTTTAATTTTGCTGAGGAATGCCACTAGTCAGTTATTACTAGGTAATTTATAAATTTGACAGTTGATCTGATACAAGATGCTTTATGGCTCCTCTTACTAAATTATCACAGACACTTGCCTCCCATCTTAGGTAAAAATGAGCACCACTATTTTGGGGTAAATATTTTGTACTAACAATACATTCATTAAGAAGCTGACAGTTGCCAGGGCTGCTGGTGCTGTTGACACAAATACACAACGTTCACCTCAGGAAATACAGTTCATTCTTGATACAGACATAAGTGGTGATAGCCTGGGAGCACAGATGCAGGTGGCCCTGAAAGACGTGTTCCACTGGAAGTGGTTACATGCGAGTTTGCAGTTACAGAACAAAGAAAGCTGTAAGTCAGGGCATTTACTGAGTACTCTGGCAGTGGCTGCAAGTAGGCAGGCTACAGCAAACCAAGGGAACACTATAGGTCTGGGGTGTTGTCTGATAACACTTTCAGCTTTTAGATTGGTAGGAGCTAGTGTTCTGCCGAAATTACATTTTAGGGCTGGTAACTCATTCAGGAAAATGCTCGCTGCACGAAGTTAAAGACAGGAGTTTGGTCCCCAGAACCTATGTGAAGGCCAAGCCTGGCAGCAGGTACCTATAATTCCCACTCTGGGAAGACAGACACGGGAGGATCCCTGTGGCTTGCTCACCAGTCAATTTAGTCATATCATCAAGCTCTGGGCTAAATCAGAGACACTGTCTCAGAAAACAAGGAGAGAGAGATTGAGGAAAACACCGATACCAAACTCTCCATACACACAAAGAATACATTTTCAAGATTCTGATAGTCACAGGCATGTTCAGACACAGGCGCAGACAATGAATGGCTTTTAAAGGGACTGAAGACAGTCTAAGATGACTGACTCTGGTCTTCAGCACTGTCTACAGTCAGCCTTGTAGAATCCTTTAATACAGGTATGACTTTTCCTTTTTTTTTTCCCCCTGGGAACATCAGTTTATACAAAGACCTATAATGAGACAAATGATCACAAGTTCAAGGTCTGCCTTAGTTACAGAATTAAGTTCAATTTATATACATATATACTCTATATGCATATATATGTGTGTATATATATATGTGTATATATATATTTCTTTTTTGTTTTTGTTTTTATTTTTTCAATACAGGGTTTCTCAGTAACTTTGGAGCCTGTCCTGGAACTTGCTCTGTAGACTAGGCTGGCCTCAAACTCACAGAGATCCGCCTGTCTCTGCCTCCCGAGTGCTGGGATTAAAGGTGTGTGCTACTACTGAACTATATTTTAATGTGATACAGTTTTACATTGGTGTAAATGTATTTATAGTTGTTGACTTACCTGCTGCATATGTATGTAAACTGATACTAAATTATATCCTTTCACTAGAAGGTGTTAAGAGAAAATTTTCCACTTCTTTTTTGTAATTATTGAGCTTTGTTGAGCTGTATACTGAGGAATGGTTAAAATGCTGAGTTTTATGGGGTTTGGAAACTACATGTTTTGAACGACTTCAAAATAGAGTACTAGTTTGTATAAGCAGGGTACTGAGAAAGCACACAGCACAAATCTCTGACCCAGCCTGATAGGCCACAGATGAAAGATGATGTTCATATGACATGTAGCTAAGGATGTACTTCTGATCCCCCTACCTCCACCACCCAAGTTCTGGGATTCCAGATGTGTGCCACCACGCCTGTCTCTTTATTTTTATTTTTGTGATACTAGGATGCTCAGGGTCTTGTGTGTGCCATGCCAGGCAAGTACTGTATCACTAGCTTATCCCAGCCTTACCTTGCAGTTGGAGGGTAGAAGTAATCCTGTTTCCTACTTCTGCTTGCCTTGGCCTCATTTGTCATGGCTGCTTTTGTTTCACAGAAAGCCGTATCTTTATCTGTATCTATTTACTTCACAGATTTATTGTAAGAATTGTGAATGGAATTATATTATAGACTGGTATACTACAAAAATGGGGTGGATGGGAAAAGAACGGCTCCCTTTGCTGACCAGTGCTGATGAATTTCAGGACAGCCAGGGCTACACAGAAAAACCCTGTCTCAGGAAAAAGAAAGAAAGAAAAAAAAGAAAGGAAAAGGACAAGGTCTCACATAGCTCATGCTGGCTTCAAATTCACTGTGTATCAAGGATGACTGAATTTATGGTCCCTCTTGAGTGCTGGGATTGCAGGAATGTACAATACCCAGTATATGTGGTGAGGGGCATCAAACTCAGGGCTTCATGCGTGCTAGGCAAGCACTCTATACACTGTGCTGTATCACAGCCTTAAGTTCTTTGATTTTCTTGGGCAGTATTCTAAGAAAACCCAGGCTTTAAAAATAATTACTGAGTCAAAAGAATCAATTCAAAATGACTAATTATGTACTTTTCTATGGAGTGCATGTGCTGTTGCAAAAGCTACATTTATGAGGAAAGAAGAGTAAAAGATCGTGACATAGCCTTGTTCAGACTCAGATCTGAGTCTTTTCAAAGAACTAGCCTGCCAGGGTTACCATAGTAACAGCATTATATTAAGCGCACTTTCAAAACTGTTACAGAGGTTGTTTCTTATGCTATGCTGCATGATTTGTAAAAATGGAGGTGTAAGCATTAACCCTGCACCTAGAATCATTTTTCAGAAGGTGAGGGTTTGGGCAGCCCATTTAGGAAGATTAATCATGATAATATTTCAGTTAGGCCTCTTTTGTTGTATTAAAAAAAGAAGCACATTTGAATTAATTCAGGGCATTTTATTTTCTGTCATTGATTTTTAAAGACAAAGGAATTCAGCTAGCAGCCAACCTCTGGGTTTAAAAATTCATATTTCATTACATGACCACATTTGAAACAGCTCCTTACAAGTTTTGTCTTGGAATTGGGATTAGAGGAGGTGAGGAAGTATTTTAAATGGGTTTTGGTTTCCTTGAGGTTTCTGGGCTTTGCAAGAAAAGATCTTTGGGAAGTATAATAGCAGAAAGACTGTGATGTTATTACTTCTAACAAGTTGTATTTCATCAGCTCGTATTGCATTTGTAGCTCCTAAAATTCTGTAATCCTCATAAATTCTTAGTGGGGTTAGACCTGTGCTATTCACGTAAATATATGGAGGGGGTGCTTACACTTCACATTCCCTGAGACTTTTGTGGGCAGGGTGGGATTTGCTATAAAGTTTTTGAAAGAGCATCTCTTGAGTTCATTTACATCCATGTTATTGGTGCCCAGGTCCCGTCTGAATCCCCTTGTGGATTCTGAAGGGTGTTACGCCTCCCTATGAGGTTTCTTCAGCAGCAGTTAGTGCCTCCTGTGCAGTAGCCACTTCATTATTTTGAGTGAACACACACAGTCCTGAAATGCTGTTTCTCTGGGGTACAGCTAGTTGCTACCCTCTTGCTACCCTGAATAATAGGCTTCTAGTCCACATTTTAATCGTCTTCTATTATAATAGAAACAGTAATTGTGTTTTTTTTTTAAATTCTTTGGGGAAATTTTTGTTCCATTAGCTTGAAAAGACATACGTTCAATTAAAAAAGAAAACTCATTTGGATAAATGTTCTCATTTTTTGCCTTGATATTTAAAGTAGTTCAAAACATTAACTCTTTTGGAACTTAATATATTCTATTGTAATTTCCTCATAGAAGGAAAAACTGTTTTACAGTCTATCTAGACAAGATTGGCTAAAAGACCTGTTGATATCCCAAAACAAAACAATAAGATACTGGTTTCTTCTCATTAATAATTTAATGCTCTTTGCCATTTTCGGCTATCATTGTACTAATTTTCAAATGATGTAATTGTTTCTATATATAAATTTATATATTTCTACATGTGATGTATATATATATATCTTTGAATAAATTAAAGCTTTTTATCTTCTTTGTCACTTAAAAGACTTTTAAAAAGTAACACACATATTGACACCTTGATATCATTTTGGTTTTCTTGTCACATTGGTTTTCTTAATTGTTCTTACAACTCATGAAAACAGCATTTCTATATGTCATGTTGCTTTAATAACACTAATATTCGTAATATTTTATTGCTCAGAATTATAGGATTTTTGATGCTAAAAAGAAGTGAAGGAGCCAGTCAGTGGTAGCACACGCCTTTAATCCCAGCACTCGGGAGGCAGAGACAGGTGGATTTCTGTGAGTTCGAGGCCAGCCTGGTCTACAGAGCTAGTTCCAGGACAGGTGCCAAAGCTACAGAGAAATCCTATCTCGAAAAACCAAACAACAAACAAACAAAAAGAGAAGCAAAGGTGAAAATTATTTGAATTCAACTTACATAACAATGCCTGATTAGAGAGAAATTTGAGGCTTGATAGAATTTTTAAATTTTTTCTTTTTTTTAGAAAAAAAAGATGAGATCACATTTATTTATTAAACGTTCATGTAAAACTATTAAAAACATCCTTTTTTATTTTTTTAAAGATTTATTTATTTATTATGTATACAACATTCTGCCTCTATGTATGCCCACACACCAGAAGAGGGCACCAGATCTCATTACAGATGGTCGTGAGCCACCATGTGGTTGCTGGGAATCGAACTCAGGACCTCTGGAAGAGCAGCCAGTGCCCTTAACCACTGAGCCATCTCTCCAGCCCCTTAAAAACATCTTTTACTTAAGATAAAGTCCACTTACACAGAGTTTTAAAACCTTTAAAACTTTAAGCATGTGATATATATATATATCTATATATAATTCTACATTGATGTTATCAATGAAAAACAATGAACTTATTGTGTCTACATATTTTTAACACAAAAAGAAAAGGCAAAAAATAAGTGAGCAAATAGACTATAAGGGCTTATTCCTACTGTATGTTGTACTTTAGGGAGAGGAAGAGATTTTATATGGATCTCTTCCAATTGTTTATATAGTTCACTACAGTAAGTATACTTACTCATCTGCTGTTACTACATAGTAAACCAACCCAAAGTTTGGTAAGTGAAATAACTATTTCTTCTTGCTTGAGCCTCTTTGGGTCAGCTGGAAATTGACTGGAATAGGTTGGGCTCATATATTAAGACTGACTCTGCTGAACTATCTTATGTGGACGTTGTTCTCATTGTTGTTTGGAGTGGGTCTGTTCCATGTGTGTTTATTCTGGAGCCTCACCTCATGGAGCAACACTTACAAAGGAATTTCCTGACATGGCACTGAGGAAGCAAGTCCTATTGCACAAATACATGCAAAGCCGATCTGCTCGCCATCTGCTTGCTTCTTGTTAGCCAAAGGAACTCACAAGACAGGTCCAAAGAAGTCTGTCTTTTCTAACACTAAAACCAGTCACCAAACCCAACATCACTGAGGCAAAGAATATTCTTATCTTGGAAACAGGGAAGGGCTGGAGGGAATGAATATTTTTCAGCTGTAATCTAGTCTACCATTATTTGGAAAACAATTTAAATGGATTCTTTAATTGGCAAAGGACATAAATATAATTTTGCAGAATAAACACATTAACAGTGTTTCAGTTCACTAATATCAGAGTAATGCAAGTTAAAGTAGTATTGATGGGAGAGTGATGATGTTCACTTCAGGGTAGGTTGGTGAGCAGTTCCTCTCTGGTAATTGGTTATTTATTTTGTTAAGAGTCTGGCGTGGTGGTGCATATCTTTAATCCCAGCACTCAGGAAGCAGAGGCAGGCAGATCTCTGAGTTCAAGGACAGCCTGGTCTAAAAAATGAGTTCCAGGACAGCCAGGGCTACACAGAGAAACCCTGTCTCAAAAAACCAAAGTATATGTCTTTTATTCTAGTAAATCCAATTCTATAACTAGAATAAATAGAGAAGTTGTGAAAAATTAAGGCGTGTTCATGGCATTATATAGTAAGAAAATGAAACAATGTAACAAGTTTGTAATAGATTTAGTAGCAGCAGTACCTGAAACATTACACAATAGCTTGCCAAAGGATAATGCAATTTTCTGCAAAGAGTAGATGAAGACTGGTGAGTGATATCACAATCTACAAGCCAGGTGTGATGGATGGCACATGTTTGTAATCCCAGTGCTGAGCAGGTAGAAACAGGTGGATTGACAGCTTATTGGTCAGCCCACCAGCACTACTTGGCAAGTTCTAGGCTAAGAAGAGATCTTGTCTCAGGTGGTAGAAATAGTCCCTGAGAAAGGGCACCTAAGGTTATCCTCTGGCCTCCATGGGTGCAACACAACACAAAAAGAATACTTGTATTATCAAATGTAATATTTATGGAATACATCTATGGGCTGGACACTATTTTAACTTAACATATACTAACTAGCTTAATTCATAGCAATCTTGGATAATAAAAGCAAAGCTAGGCAGTTTTTTGGGTTTTTTGTTTTGTTTTGGTTTGGTTTGGTTTGGTTTTGGTTTTTGGAGACAGGGTTTCTCTTTGTAACCTTGGCTGTCCTTGAATTTACTCTGTAGACCTGGCTGGCCTTGAACTCAAAGAGATACACCTGTCTCACCCTCCCAAGTGCTGGGGTTAAAGGCGTGAGCCACCACCACCCGGTGCTGGGAAGTTCTTAAGGTGGCATTTTATTGAGAAGTATTGCCAGTGAGGAAGAGTGATCATTATTCTTTTTGTGTTTGTAACTCCACTCTGGAAGAATGAACAAATGAGGATTTATAGCCAAGAAGGAAGGTAAGGATGGAAAGTTACTAAAAGGAAACATCAGGATTAGGCACACTGGCTAAACTGACTTGACAGGATTCTTAACAAAGGTTGACATAGGTTCTCTGATGACTCTTGGGTTTGGAGACTCTAAACTTAGCAAGATGCTTGCTACAGGTAGGTGATATGAACCTATAAATCCCAGATGCTAGGGTTGGGGCCTAGAGAGAGTAGAGAGTCCTAACTAAGCAGGTCAAGGAGAGAGTCTTTCATGCAGACAGGCATTTGATCTTCATGTGACAGGGAAGGAAATTAAAAACAGTGGATAAGATATTTACCAAAGTCTTCCAGCTAGGAAGTAGAAGAACCTATGACTATGTATAGAGAGAGTATACCTCCAAAATCAGCTAGCAAGTGGGTAACAGAGCTAGAATTTACACCAAGGCCTTAGAATTATTTTTGTTGTACCATTCTTCTAAGTTTGTAGAATGCCCTGAGCACTACCCAGTGACACAGTGTTAAAGCCTAAGTAAACGAAACAGAACCAGTCAGGTACAGTAGCATGCTGTCATTCTATGGGACAAAGCTGTCTTTGAGAAAACACAGAAGTACAGTGATCAAGAATGATGTAAGCTATATTTATAAGGAGATACCCATTTCCTGGTTCTTGGCCCTAATTGCCACATCCACCGAACACCAAGCCAGGAACTTACCTTTCATACTAATAGCCACAGCATTGGTTAACGCCAGTGTGAAGTCAGCTCCAAGTTCCCTTTCTGCCAGAAAAGAAAAGTTACCTATGCATCAGAGGAAAACAGAAACATTAATGCTCACCCGGCAATGATGGTACACACCTTCAATCCCAGCACTCAAAAGGCAGAGGCAGGTGGGTCTTTGTGAGTTCGAGACCAGCCTGGTCTACAGAGTGAGTTCCAGGACAGCCAGGGCTACACAGAATAAACTTTATCTTGGAAAACGAAAAAAAGAAAAAAGAAACATTAATGCTACTTCAAGTAGTGGGAAAATGATTTAGCATGACTAATTTGCTTAGTGTTGTGTTCCTTTCACATTTTTATTTCATCATTATTATTTGTCTGTATGATGGGAGAGCATCGTTTGCCGTCGTGTACATGTGCATGTCATAAGACACCTTTGTGCCGTCTGTTTTCTCCTTCTACCTTTACGTGAGTTCCAGGCATCAAACTCTGACAGTCAGGCTTTCACAGCAAGTGCTTTTTCCCTCCAGTCAGCCTACTGGTCTGTATCATGCTCTATTTTATGGTTTTAAATTTGCTTCTTAAGAACTGTTAGGTGCGGGGCTGGAGAGATAACTCTTAAGAGCAATGGCTGCTCTTCCAGCAGACCCAGGTTTGACTCCCAGCACCCACATGGTGACTCATAATAGTCCATAACACCAGTTCCAGGAGATCCTATGTGCTAGTCTCTAAGGGCACTAGGCACACAGATGGTGTACAGACATACATGCAGATAGAACACCCATACATGTGAAAAAATAAAATATTTTTTAAAAGGAAATATCAAAAAACATAGGGGGAAGTTTGCTATTATGCTAATAAACAAGACATGTCATCTATATGCTTCTTCGAATGTAGTGGACAAAAACGTAACTATACAGCATGTGTGCGCATACACACACACATGCGCGCGCACATGCACACACACTAGGGATTGAACCCAAAGCCTTGAGTATGTTAAGCACATACTTAGACTGAGCTACACCCTTAGCCTTTTCAGTGATACTTTGAATAAGGTAGAGGATGTGATTTTCATTAAAATTTGGAAAGAATTTTGCTTCTTGCTTTTGTTCTGTTTAATGGAAAAGAAAATAAAAATCAGGCTGGAGAGATGGCTCAGTGGTTAAGAGCATTGCCTGCTCTTCCAAAGGTCCTGAGTTCAATTGCCGGCAACCACATGGTGGCTCACAACCATCTGTAATGAAGTCTGGTGCCCTCTTCTGGCCTGCAGACATACACACAGACAGAATATTGTATATATAATAAATAAATAAATATTAAAAAAAAGAAAGAAAATAATAATCTACTCATCACCTAAATATCTCATTGACACATAGCATTTGCATTGAAGTCCTCATATAGGCTTCTTGGGGCTTTCTACATATTTTTAATGGTTATAGAATGAGGCCATAGAGTATATTTTCTTTAGAGACAAAATGTACACTTGTTTACAGAAGGGAAATCAACACTTACCAAACAAAGTGGAATATTAAAGCCTACTCAATACATTTCGTGTCTGGGACAGAAATTGAATAAAGTATAGGATCCGTTACATGGTCCTCCTTGTCCTTGTCAGTTAGAGACACTGTTTTGTTTCTTTATCAAGAACTTTACAGCTGGTTATGGTGGCACATACCAGGGATCCCAGCACGTGAAAGGCTGAATCAGGAGGATTTTGAGTTTGAGGACAGCCAAGACTACATACCAATACCCTGTCTCAAAAACATGCCCTCTAATGCCTACAGTAAGATTTCACTATGTCCCTCTTCTTAGTAACCAAGTCCTCTGCCAAAAAGCACTTTAAAGTGGCTTTTTCCATGACAAGCACTCTTGTGTGTGAAGAGTTAGCATGTGGACTTGGGAGTTTAGACAGAGGACTGGCTTAATTTATTCAGTTCTTGACTGTGTTACCCTGAAAAAGACATTGATCTGGATTGTACATTCATAAATTCAAAACATCAGTTTCTGCCTCTCAAGTTTACCTGTAAGCTTTAACTTTTATGTAAGAATTCTGTATTTGGCTGTGAATGACTGATCTCTCCATGGTGTGATAAAAGTATATAGAAAACACATGTAAAATGTAAAGGATTTTTAAAAATATTTTATGTATGTGAATGCTTTGCTTGCATGTATATCTGTGCACCATATGTGAGCCTGATGTCCTTGGAGGTCAGAGAGGGTATGGAACCTCCTGGAACTGGAGTTATAGATGTGAGTCACCACGTGGGTACTGGGAATTGAACCTGGTTCCCTTGGAAGAGCAGACAGTGCTGTTAATGACTGTCTCAGAAAAGTGTGTGTTTTGTTTTTAACGCACTTGTGGAGGACTTCAGTAGACCAGCGGTCCCTTCAGCTTCCTGTCTGCTATTCTTGTGGAGCTGTTTGCAAGTATGCCATTTTGCGAGATGCTGATTTGGAATTTAGACATTTCATTTGGAATTTATGTGTCTTTTTTGATGAGGTACCAATTTATACCTTTTACCCATCTTTGGTTGAATTTGCTATTACTGTTGAATTTGTTGCGATCTTTATATACTTTAATAGAAATCATCAGATAGTGTTTAAAATAAGTTTTGCCATCTACAGCTTTTCATTCTCCTAACATGGCCTTTTTCAGGGCAGAGTTTAGTTCATCAACATTTCCTTGTATGGACCATGGTTTTTTTAGTTTTAAGACTGACAACTCTAAGCCTAGGTTTTTCTTCTTTTATCTCAGTCTTTTTATTATTAACATAATTTTTATTGACTCTTTGGGAATTTCACATTATACACCCCAATACCAAACTCATTTCCCAGCCTTTCCATGTCTGTCCTCAACTCTTGTAGCTGTCCCCAAAAAAGAAAATTTAAAAAATAAAAATAATTACAACAAAATAAAACAGAAACAAAATCACTTCGCTTATCCATCTTTCCCACCTCTCCATCACATATTCGTTTGTTGTAGTGTCATTGGGAGCTGTGGTGTTTCTTACAATATGCCTTTTTGTCCAGTTAGCTTTACTAGCAAATGTTCATTGCAATGAGTCTGGTTCAAGGCTTCTGATACACCATCAATACCGGACCCTCACCAAAACCCCTCTCAGATATCCTGCTTTTGCTCTGAGTCATGGACATCCTGCTGCTATAGTTCCACAGGACCAGTCCCCTTCTGCTATAGTTCCACAGGACCAGTCCCCTTCATGTGCTCCAGCAGGTCATAGATGGGGTAGATGTTGGGATGGACCAACTCAAAACCATGGATGTGTACCTAGGTGGTAGCAGAGTTCAGTCTGTTCTGCTGGGACCACCCCCCATCCCTCAGGCTATGGTCCAAGCCAGATCTCTCAAACACATGGTAAGAGGTGGGGCCAGCCCCCCCCACACCCAGTGGGACCAACTCTCCTATTGCAGCAGCCAGCAAGTGGGGTGGCCAGTTGGCCCATGGCAGTCGAAAGTTTGGGCCAGCTCTTGTGCGCCTATGTCCCTGGGGCCAGTTCTGCTGAGGCAGTCAGTGAGAGAGGGGCAGGACCAACTCTCTAGGGTCCAGGGCACCTGGGCCAGCTGTTCCATAACTCCCAGTGGTAAAACAGGCCACAGACATTAATACAGACACCAGCTGCATGAACCAAGACAAGGCCCTCAGCTGCAGCTCTGGACCAGACGTCATGGTGTCTGGTGGCAGCACAGGCCACTCAGATTAATATGGCCTCAGTAGCAGCATGGCCCTTGAACATCAACATGGCCTCAGTGGCAGCCCAGACCACAGGCATCCATATGACCTTCAATGGTAACAGGGGCCATGGACGTCAGCATAGACCCTGCACTGACCTAGACATGGCCCTAGGTAACAGTGTAGGCCACCCATAGCAGCCTGTTCCTTACCACTGTTGAGTCTTCAGTTCTGCTTCTCTTTCTGTCCCATTGTCTACCACTTACCTGTTCACCATAGTGGCACCCACCGGGAGGGCCTGTGGCTGGCTTCTGTTGGGAGCCCTCAGTCTTACATTTTTCTCATCCTATTTTTATGTTTTACAGGTAATCCCATGGTCTATTTTGACTTAATGTTTATGTATAAGTTACAAAACAGTCAAAGTTTATATTTGACCTATGGTTATTCAGTTTTAGTAGCACTGTGTTGTTGAAAACGGCTGTCTCTGTTCTATTGAATGTCTGCTTTCATACCGCTGTCAGAAACAATTAGGTATTTTTGTGTGGGTCCTTTCCTGAATTCTCTTTAGTGTTTTCTGTTTGCCAGTATCACACAGTCTTGATTCCTGGAACTGCATATTAAATCTCAAAATTTGGTAGACTGATACCTTACCTTACTATTCAGTTTTTAGATTGTCTTGCCTGTTTTAATTCCTTTGCCTTTTGTTATTAATCTTAGAATTATGTTGAACCTGCTTATAAGTTTAAGAATTGGTATCTTGTCTACGAACATACTATACTATACTTATTTATATATTCTTTTATTTCTTTCATTGGCATTTTATAATTTTTGCTTTATACTTATGCACAGATTATTTTATAAATGGAGGGTTTTTTTGAGGGATTGCAAATAATACCATGGTGTATACTGTTCATTTCCCGGCCACTCAGACCCAAAATAATCACACAGAAACTATATTAATTACAACTCTGCTTGACCAATAGCTTAGGCTTCTTTTGAACTAACTCTTACACCTTAAATGAACCCATTTCTATTATTCTGTATAACTCCACAAGGCTGTGGCTTACTGGGTAAAATTGCAATTACAGTGTCTTTCTCCTTTGGCAGCTACATGGTGTCTCCTTGACTCTGCCTACTTTCTCTCTAAGCTCTGTTTGGATTTCCTGCCTGGCTTTATTCTGCCCTGCCATAGGCCCAAAATAGCTTCTTTATTAACTAATGGTAATAAAACTTATTCATAGCATACAGAGGGGAATCCCACATCACCATGGTTTGGGATTTTTACTTTCAAAGGTTTTAAAAATACCTAAACTTTTTACAAGAAAACTATAGGTTTGCATTCAAGTTTGAAATATATATTTATTGGGGCTCGAGAGATGGCTTGGCAGCTAGGAACGCTTATTACTCTTTCAGAGGACCAGAGTTTGGTTTTGGCTTTAACTCCAACTCCAGGAAACCATTGCCCTCTTCTGACCTCAACAGGCATCCACAACATGTGACAGATACACATATACATAGATAATTTTAATATTAATATATATTCATTATTTATTTTAAAATGTGTCCGTATAATTTTGTATATGTTGTACTCTTTACACAGTTTTCTCCAGCATTGTAATTAGGATGTTAATACAGTCAAGGTAGAAAATATTTTCACTTGCACAAGTATACCTTTTATTTTATGATATGTGTTTAGCATAGAAATAGAGTTTCATTTCATATCCAGAGAACTGGTTGTTACGCTTTAAAAAAAAAAAAGCAGGGTCCTTACAGGGTCCTTAGTTCTGGCTGTCCTGGAACTCACTCTGTAAACAAGGCTGCCCTCGGACTTACAGAAATCTGCCTACCTATGCCTCCCAAGTGCTGGGGTTAAAGGTGTGCACCACCACCGCCTGGCCTATTTTCCTTTTCTTATACTGCTCTTGATTCTGTTCTTAGAGAGAAGCTGGCTTCATAAAATCAATAGAAAGGTATTCTCTCCTTTTTGGAAGAAATTGTACAAAATGTGTATTCTTTAAATATGTGGTAGATTTTCCCCCAGGAAAACCATCCTGAAGTCTTTTTCTTTCGAAGACAGAGAGGCTCTCTGTGTGATTTAGGCTGGCCCCAGTCTTCCAAGTGCTGGGATTGTGGGCATGTACACATGCCTGACTTGTTGGGAGTTTTTAAATTTGCAAGTATTTTCTTAAGCGCCAGTCCAGCGTGTTCCTCTTTACTCTTCTAGGCCATTTTGCCGTTGTCTTCCACTTTGAGAATTGATAGGAATCATTTTCTGTCAACTCCTTTCTATGTTTATTTCTCTAAAACTGAAATTTCTTGCAGTCTTTTTTTCCAGTCTCAGGAGACAAGGTGTCTTTTTTTTTCTGTGATGTGCTTTCACTTCCTGTCTTGGGATCTGACTGTGGAAGTCAGTCATCCTTGTTTCTGTCCTAAACTCCATCATTGCTGGGTCTTTCCTTCAGCCTATGCTCAGGAGACCTCCACCCTCAAGCTCTGGCTGACCCTGACCAGCGGAATGAACAGCCAGACTCAGGATTCTTCCCGATCACGCTTTATTGGAGAGCACTCGGTTGAGGAAAAAACGAGAGGCCGGAGAGCCTCTAGGTTGAAGGGAGAGCGGAGGCGAGAGAGAGCGAGGTCTAACATGGCGGCTGCTTATATAGGGAGATATGACGCAACTCGCACCTTGATTGGCTGCTAAGTCCTGCTGGCACCAGAATCTCGGGATTGGCTAGGGACACTTCAGGTTATTTGCGCATGCGGGAAGCGCCTGGACGCTCAGTCCTGAAGCATTGCCATATATGGAATTTGTTTACCTCCAAACTGCAAGGATGCAAGCGTATGGCTCCCTGCAGTTCCCCCTTTTAGTTTAAATTCCAAGGCAGCAGGTAAGAGTAGAGGTCTGATCTCTGTTAAAG
>PVIU01021453.1:0-31537 GCA_004026605.1 Ondatra zibethicus
CTGGTCTTTGCTGAGGGGAGGGGGCTGGCTGGTTGTAAATCAGGGTTGTCTCCTTTGTTATAGGATTAATCTATCTAATGGCTGATTAATCCTGGTGAACAGACATTAATATCCTATCATACTCATCTCTAACAGGCATGGTTAACATACTATTTACTTTTCAGGTATTTGGGAGTTAGCCCTCCCTTAGCCAAATTCTACTTTGCATAACTTAATGTCTCCTAAGAATTGAGAAATCCTTCTACATCACAGTTTAGCAGTGGAGTGCTACTCTACACAGGAGATACCGTTTATAAACTCCACAAAATTAACTCCAGATGGATCCTAAACTTAACTGTTAAATGTTAAAAGTGCAGAACTTCCTGGGCGATGGTGGTGCAGGCGTTTAATCCCAGCACTTGGGAGGCAGACGGATCTAGTAAATTCAAGACCAGCCTGGCCTACAGAGCTAGTTCCAGGACATCTAGGGCTGTTACACAGAGAAACCCTGTCTTAAAAAGAAAAGGGGGGAGGGAGGAAATAAAAGTGCAGAACTTCAGGAACATACTAGAGAAATCAGGGCCCTCCGGATTTGGCAAATCTGCCTTTCATAGATATAATAGTAGTACTGCAGGCGCCCGCATTTCACAATGTTATTACGAGGAAATTTCATTCTGGCTCCCAATGGTAGGCACAGACGCGGCACAGAGGGTGAAGTTATTCAGGGAGTTGCAAGGACGTGGGACAGGCAGAACGACGCAAGAACACGCCCAACTCTGCCCGCCCGCTCCCACCCAGCCAGGGAAGGACCCAACACACCGGCTCCCGTGGCTCAGCCGGCGGCTGAACCCAGTCTGGGGACAGCAGCCCAGCACTCGCCATGACCGGCCACATCTCCCAGTCTGCGGATGGCAGCCCCTGACTCACCATAGTGCAATAGCCCAGCTTGCCTGTGCTCTCAACACAGCTCCCCTCAGCAGGATCCCTGGCGCACCACGTGTGACAACTTCCGCCTTCGTCAACTCCGGAGCTCCACCACGGCCGGTCAGGAGAAAAGCCCTCTGGCAGGTACGCTGGAGGCGCTGATTGGCTAGTGAGGCCTGAGCGACAGGACCGGGTGAGCTAAAAGAATAAAGCACAGCGGTTTCCTGCTCTGGCTTCCAGCCCAAGCAGCATCTATTCCAGATTGGATGCAGATTTATGCCAAATTGAACAGTACGTCGGTAGCACAACTAATAAAAACCCAGAGACGAATATTGGGGTTCAAGCTGAAAGATCAGAGAAGCAAAGCAGCCAACCACTAGAGAACTCTTACCTCTACGAAATCTTCAAATTGAAAAGAGACCAAGTTACTGTATCACCCCATCTAGTGCTGGGATTAAAGGTTTGCACTACCAACGCCTGGCCCCTATAGCTAACAAGTGTGGCTGCTGGGATTAAAGGTGTGTGCCGCCACTCCCTGGTTTGTATGACTGACAAGTGTGGCTTTGCTCTCTGATCTTCAGGCAACCTTTATTTATTAAAACACAAATAAAATATCACTCTATGTGTCTCTTGTTAATATATCAATGGTTCGGTTTTAAAAGGAAGTTTATAAATTCAGGAAGAAGCTAATCAGACAATGTTGCACAAGACGATCTTGTATTTGTGCACAGGGGATCTCAAGAACATTGTAAATAAAGTACACAGCGGCCTTGGGACTGGTAATCACAGCCCCCTGTGTGGAAAGAGTTGAGTTCTCGGGATCTGAGAGTTTGGGTATAGAGCTTATTTAATGGGTTATGGAGGGGAAAGGGAAAGGCGGAATAGGGAAGGTCCGCAAAATCCCAGACTTTTACCAGCTCTCCAAAGCATACTCCCAGGTTTAGAGGAGCTCTGTTTTTGCTCTATACATCAGTGCCTTAGGGAAACCTCACCAGGCCTAGGCAGGTTGTGCCAACTCAGAGAGGCCAAGTTTATCAAGTTTCTTAGTTTCTGGAAGCCCTGCACTACACACCTGACGTTTATGAGTAAGATCCATTTGCAGTTAATTTTGTGGAGGTTGTAAATGACATTTCAAGTTCTAGGTAGCACTCAATTACTAAGTTGTGATGTAGAAGAGTAGAATTGTGGATATAAAGGATTTACCAACGCATAAAGTCACACAAAGAGAATTTAACTAAGGGAGGACTGCCTCTTAAATAACCCAAAGATAAGTAGTGCGTTAACCAGGTCTGTTAAAGATTAGGATGCTAGGATGTATATGTTTGTTCAACTTTTATGTATGCTCCTATTGGACACTTGTCTGTGGTAAAAAGTGCTGATTGGATTCTGAGTAAATATGTCTCTGTAGTAAACTGGGCAGCACATTTTGAAGAGGGCTTCCTTAGTTGTGTTGTACAGGATACTGTACACATCTATCTCATGTTGGTTTTCTTATGTATTTATTATATCACCTACATCCACCCATTAAAAACCAAAAGCATGGTTATAGTAGTGATGCCATGTATTTCATAAAGACCGTCTTGTCTTTTTTCTAAGCTTTAGTTTAACAGATTATACCTAGGAAATACTCATTTCTTATCTTACACAGTTTCAATTCAGTTTTCTTTTATTTAATTGCTGTTGCTCAGAACTATTTTAAGAAACAATTGGCACCTTCCTATGATCAGCTGTGCCTACTTACAAAGGATGACCACCACCAGGTGTGCTGACTGTTGATATTCCATCATAGAAGGAAGTATCCTCTCCTTCTGAGTATACGGCCTCTTTCCCAGGCAACTGTAGGTGATTCAGCCCTAATGACAGATGACCTTGTGGTTTCAGAGACAATCCAGAGTACGTGGCCTGGAAAAGATTTGGAAAGTGGTGGGTTTTTAATTTGCATCTCTAAGAAAGCCATCTTTAAATATGAGAATTTAACTTGAGGGCTATCAGGCTATGTACACTGAGAAATATAGTGTAATGCTAAGGACATGGGCAGCGGGATAGTAGAGAAACTGAGCTCCACATATGCAGTTATGGGAGAGCCATTGTACAAACTGGGTGGAGACATTCTTCTGTGGCTGCTTCTGGATATCTGCCTTAGAGTTTCTATTGTTGTGGATAGATATGGGGCGGGGGGCTTGAGTACCAGCCTCAGTATCCCCTCAGTGCTGAGAATTGGATGTCTATGGCAGGCAAGGGTCTTAGGGTAAAAAATTAACTCAAGTACATTACTTCTGAATCTTCTTTATTTTTCGTGCAAGGGGAGAAAATGAAGTAAAGGGGGCATGGAGGAGAGGAAGAAGAAGAGCAAGGGGAAGAATAAGGAGAGGAAGGAAGGAGAGGAAGGGGAAGAAATAGAAGTAGCAGGAAGAAGAAGAGGAAGAGCTGATCTCCACAAGGTTTCTAAATTTCCATAGGCAAGGACAATGACAATATACATATCAGAATCATGAAAAAAGGGCATGTAAAATCTGACAAAGCAGTGCTCCGAAACAGGTGACCCGGCCCAGGAAAGAGCCAGCATTCAAGGGGAAGTACCTGGCATTCTAAATCATCAGATAAAGTTCCTAAACATCCCCGAATTCTGGCTTTACCCATTCTCCTCATCTCTTTGGTGATAACCAGCTTTGGGTACACCCAGATTTGTTTGTTAGCAAAGGCTGGGCATGCTGCCTTCCTGCTCAGTGCCTGTCTTCCATAGTAATTTCTATGTGGTCTGTTAGCAGGTAATTTTGTGGGATTGACTCTATGTAAATTTGACTGTTAGAACAAAGAGAGAATGCCTTTAGCTCCAAGGCCTCACGGTGTGGGGGAATGGAGCAAGATCACTCCTTCACTCTGCCTGTGTAGAAGTCACACTGCTGAGGTATTTTGGGAACAAATCCCATTTTGAAGGGAAGAATCATGGCTTCACAAGGTTTTTACAGCTATGACAGTGACTTTTCCAAAAGACAAGTGTTTCCGCAGCTCTGCAAAACGGGTTGTTCCATGTGGCCGTGTACATATACACTTCCCGTGGATCTGCCTATTGTTCTGCCAGCTGTGCATTGACTGTGGGCTCCAACAGAGAGACACCATGACTATGGTGACTCTTATAAAGGAAAACATTTCATTGGGGCTGGCTTATAGTTTCAGGGGGGTTGGTCCATTATCATCATGGTGGAAGCATGGTGCTGTGCAGGCAGATGTGCTGGAAAAAGAGCTCAGAGTTCTACATACAGATCAGCAGGCATCAGAGAGTGACTGTGACACACTTCCTGCAACAAGGCCACACCTACTGCACTAAGGCCACACCTCTTAATAGTGACACTCCCTATGGGATTTGGGGGGCCACTTTGATTAAAACAACTGTAATGATCTGTCTTGTCCAGTTAAGAGACAAGCCCTGCCCACTCCCTCCCCTGTCCACTGAGGCAGGCAGAACTTCCTTCCTGCTAGCAGCCTGAGTCTCTTCCTTTTTCTGTCTCTGCCCCAAAGGGGCAGCTTCTGCCTCCCTCCATTCTCCCCACTTCTCCCTTTCCCCCTCTGTCTCTCTCTTTTTCTCTCTGCTCTTCCCTTCTTCCTTTACCCCTTCTCCCCCTTCCCTTCCATAACCCACTAAATAAATATCCAACCTCACTCTGCATGGCGTGCCTATCTATGTCTCTGTCTCTTACCCACTGCATGGCTCCCTGCCCGGGACCAGCCGCCTTCAGAGACCTGTGGTATGGTGTCATGGTGTGCCCATCCATCTGTCTCTCCTTGTTGGGCTGGCTGCCCCCTCGAGGTCTCTTGCCCACCATGCTGTTTCCTGCCTGGGACTCATGGCCAGCTGCAGCCACTTGGGGAACTGCACCATCCCTGCCTGGGACTAGCTGCTCTTGGGACCCGCTGCCCACTGCTGCAGCTTGGGGACCTGCAGCATTTCTGCTGCTGCAGCTGCTGGGGATCCACAGCATTTTACTTTTACCACCACAGCATCCAAACTCCTGTAAATATCTCCTCAACCATGTTCAGTAAGTAAGTTTGGTAAACTTGTTGGTTCCCTAGGGTAGACTTTGGTGAAATTGTGCTTTGCATTGTCATTGGCACTTATGGGGATGGGAAAGACATTGCTTTATCCCCAACAACCAGGGAGAAAATTCTCCCAACAGATCATAAATAGATTTGTTAATATTCTTAAGTCTCATGGTACTAGAAAAAGGAACCAGTACATGAAAGAACATATTAGAGGAATGTAAATGTGGAAATAACCTTAGTAAAGAAGGACTTAGATATATGAAGAGGGTAATTGGTGCGGGAGAATTGTCCGTATTCTGTCAATCATGATTTAAATAAACCCTGATTGGCCATTAGCCAGGATGTATAGGTGGGTCAAGCAGAGAGGAAGTAGAGGCAAGCAAGGAGAATAGGAGAATTCTGGGAAGCAGGAAGTTCTCTCAGCATTCCTATCTGGACCACCGAAGAAGCAGGATGTGACCTGCTCTGCTGAGAAAGGTACTGAGCCATGTGGCTAACATAGATAGGGATAATGGGTTAATACATGTTATAAGAGCTAATACGAAACCTGAGCTAATGGGCCAATCAGTTTATAATCTTCTGGAGACCTCTGTGATTTTCTTTGGGGCTAAATAGCTGGCTGGGGGGACCGGGCGGGACAGAAACCCCAGCTAGCAGGCCCCTCATGCTACAGGTAATGACTGGATGGTTCCAGATTTTAAAAGACCAGAAAGTTTTACAAGTTACCTGGTGTAGGAGGGTCCTTCTGTATTTGGGTTACTTTTATTGGTTAATAAAGAATCTGCCTTGGCCTTCTGATAGGGCAGGACTTAGTTACTTTTATTGGTTAATAAAGAATCTGCCTTGGCCTTCTGATAGGGCAGGACTTAGATAGACAGGATAAAGAGAAGAAAATGCTGAGGAGACAGAGCCAGAGAGAGCCACCCGCCATGAAGCCCGCCAGGTCACACACACTGAATCTTTCCGGGTAAGCCACGACTCATGGTGACACACAGATTATTAAAAATGGGTTAAACAAATATGTGAGAGGTAGCCAGTAAGAGGCTAGAGCTAATGGGCCAGGCAGTATTTCAATAAATACAGTTTCTGTGTAATTATTTCGGGTACACACCAAGAGCCAGATGGTACAAGGGGCCCTGCACTGGGAACGCAGTCCGAGCCCCTCATTACAACAGTTACCACAGCCTAAGTAATTATTTAATGTACATAAAATATGAGAGTTAGAGATCATATTTTGTATTAAAGTTGGTAAAAGCAGATATCAACTATTTCAAGGACTGGCTAAAATGTATGTCAAACAAAAGGTTATTGAGTTATATCTGGCTATTGAAATATTATACAGTAGTTAAAAGTGCCAAACTGGCATTAAACTGATCTTCTGGATGTTTAATAATCATTCTTGGAGGCTATTCTAATGTGGTTAGAAGGACAAAAATGGAGAATATTTCTCCCCTTTCCCTACAAAGTCAATGAGTTCCTTTGATCACTCGTTTTGTTCATGGAGGCCACGGAGACCCCACTCAATGAATTTGAAACACTGTCCAGTCTACTAGAAGGAGGTTCATTGTAGGGAAAATTTCCTCATGGCTTCTTTTTAATGACAAATACAGGGAATTTCAAGGACTGGTCAATTCTACAATATGCTGAGCATTTAGCTCCTCCTGAACCAGCTAGTTCTATACCCTGTAATTACTCTGATGTCAAAAGTCATTGTTCCACCCACAGAGGTTTGTCAGTTAACCATTTAAAAATAGAGCTGTCAGTGTCCTTTAAAGACCAACTGCTATTGTCTCCTGCTTATGTACAATTTGAATAGTCTGTGGCTGTTCTTGATAATACCTTCTGATATTTTTCTCAGAAGCATTTTTTATTTCATGATTTGTTTCTGAGATTGGAGGAATGTTAATCTGTGTTTTTCATCGCTGCAACAAATCATGTCCCCATAAATTTATTGTTATGGTAGTTTTAATTTTCCTACCCATCTTTCTGGCCCTGTCACTCAACTCATCTTATGCCTTGTTTTACCTGAGATAAAGTTCCAATCCCTAGAAACTGAACATTTACCTCCTGAAGAGGCCAATTTGGATGCCAAGATTTTATTGAAATTATTGTTACATTTCTCCCTATGTCTAGCAAAGCCTCAGTTTCAATGCCATTTATTTTTATTTGTAGCTTTGGTCTTTGATCATTTATAGCAATTTCCCAAAATACTTGTTTTTCTGGTCACTGCTGAGCTTTTTGTTGTATCTGTTGAAACTGTTCTGTCTTTTATCACATCAAGAGCAGTGTGGTTTTAAACAACAGGTATTAAATCTTTTAACTGCTCTATGGATGAGTTTCTTTGATGCTGACAGGGATTGGTTGAGCCAGATTTGATATTGGGGCCTGCAACAGGCCCCTCAGGGAATTTACTGATGGCAAATGGTTACCTTGCCTGTCCCTTGTTGAGTTGAATGCATTAGTCCAAATGCCAGCCTTTGCTGCACCTTCTGTATACTCCAGAAGGGTGGGGTCTTCTGTTGAGATTATCTCTAGAACAAAATATTTTTTCTAGGAACACCTTGCCTACAAGCCCTTTTCAAATGACCTTGTTTACCACAATTAAAACATCTGACACTTTGATTTTTCTTGAAAATTTTTAGAAATCACTTCTCCTATTCAAGTAAGTGTGAGACCCAATGTCAGCTGTACTTTGGATCCATTCAACTATTGATACTAACTTTAACTTTAAAGACCTAATCACACTTTTGCATTATGAATTAGCATTTTCAAAAGTCAAAGATGGAATTAACATTTGTCTAACTTCTGGATCTGAAATTCTATTTACAGCTAACCCTGCCCCAAGCATTCAAAGCTGCTATATTTCATAGAACCAAGGTGTGATCATTAATAATAAACTATCTTTGCAAATTACCATTATGGCCCTAACAGAGAAAATTCTCACTGGTCGAGGGAAATTTTAATACATCTAGTCCTTCTTCATCATTCTATGACCCCAGCTTCCTCTCTCCACCACGTTTTACATTGTAACTGAGGAGTAACTTCCAATGTTGCTGTAGCAAAATCTTTCCAGTGTGGAATAATTCTGTTCCTAATTTTCCATGAATTTAACATCTGCTTCACAAAGGGTAAATGCATACCATATGAAATGACTGCTTCCTTAAATCTCAAATAATCTAACATTTCTACAGGATTCCAATAAATTTCTGCATAGCCTTGGGGATGCTTATCATATAGTAGTCCTTCTTGTAAAGTAACTGGATAAATTAAGGTGGATTTTCTATTAACCTTAAGTTGCTCCTTTTCAGTTTCAAAATGCAATGGTATGGTAGGTTTTTCTCTAAATTCCTTTGTCTGTATCTGTGTGTTTTTCTTATTCTCATTAGTAGGCCTTTCTAAAGCTTGTATCTTATCAATAGTAATCCCTTCTAAGACTTTTACCTTATCAGTCAAATTTTTATTATTTTCATTGATAAGTCCTTCTAAGGGTTGTATCTTATCAGTCAATTTTTTTTCTTTTCATTAATAAGTCATTCTAAGTCTTATATCTTATCAGTCAATTTTGGGGGGATGTTATCAAACCACCTTTTAAGGATAAAATATGAATTAATATCTTAGTTAGGGTTACAATTGCTTTGAAGAAACACCACGACTATGGCCACACTTATAAGGAAAACATTTAATTGAGGGTGGCTAGCTTACAGTTTCAGAAGTTCAGTCCATTATCATCGTGAAGGGGAGCATGGCAGTGTGCAGGTAGATATGGTGCTGGAGCTGAGAGTGCTATATCTTGCAGGCAACAAGAGGTCAACTGACAGTCACACTGAGGGAAGCTTGAGAAAAAGGGATGTCAAGGCCCACCCCCACAGTGACACACATCCTCCTAATAGTGCCACTCCCTTTGGGGGCAATTTTCTTTCAAACCACCTCATTTACGAAACTGAAAGTAATTACAATCAGCATTATGTCAACCCCAGCTAAGTGGTTTATCCCGTCATCCATTTTTTTCCATTTGCAAACCATCCATGCAAACATTATACAGGGTCCTAACTCCCTGCATTGTAACATTTCCAATTCTTAGCATGGGAAAGTTTTTCTTTCTAATATTAGTTACTCTCACTTTCAGGACTTCCCAAGTGTCTCACCAAATCTGCTGACTTCTTGGTTTATCCACAGCAACAGCGCCACCATCAGAGACCTATGTTCTATAGTCCTGCAGTTTGGCGAGACACAGGGTGATTGCAGAGTATTAGAGCACCATGTAATGTTTTTCTGCCAACTTAGAGGGTGCACATGAATGCTCTGATTTTTATTTTTTTTCAGATCAGAGTTTCTCTGTGTAACAGTCCTAGCTATCATGGAAATGAATCTACTAATATTGTATTGTCTGCAACCCCATGGCCCCTCAGTCAGCATCCCACCAGCCACTCAAGCAACAGCTTGCTGGAGCTTCTGGTTTCATCGTCCAGACTCTGTTGCAGCCACCACATGTACATTTAAATTAAGTATCTACCGTTCTATGTATTAAAAAGACTCAAGAGTCAAAGGCTGGAGTAAAAATCTGCTAACTCAGAGAGGCTGGGTAGGAACTAGCTGATAGTTCTTTCTGGCCAGAGACAATGCAAGAGAAACATCTCTTCCCTTGTCCCAGAACCAGGAGGAGCTCAAACTTCATTCCTAACCCTTTCCTTCCTGTGCCCCCTCTCTATCCAGATTTCTGGCTTCTCTATGGCTAATTCTGGTCAGCTAGTTGCTGGCTCCAACATATGATTCAAGGTTTAACTTTATTGGCAAGTCTCAGAAGTTGGTCACAGTGCAATCAAAATATCCCACAACAGAGACAGTGGAAATGAAGTGATTTTAATCCCAAAAATTACATTAAAAATTTGAAACAGGCTTTACGACCATGTGCTCCAGAGACTAGGGATTTATATGAGCACACCAAATATTACTCAAGGCTTTTCTCTAAGGCTCTACATCATTCACTGAAAAATATAGTCCTGTTAGGCAGGACCACACGTTTTACCCAGATCTTCTATTATGGTTGAACTAGAGTAATTATAGTAATTTGGTTTCATGATAAGTTCAGATCTCTACCCATATTTTTGATTTCCTGGTCTGTGGCCAGTTAGGACACTTATCAATTAATCTTTGATTACCTCAGTATTCATAGCTAACACCGTCTACTGTCAAAACAGGAAAGCTTTTATCCTTCTTCATGCCCTTCCCTTTCCGTGTCACACTACACCAGCTTTAAAGCCCATCAGAGTACTCAATTCTTACACAGGTCTCTCTGCATTTAGAAGTTCTCAATAAAAGCCAGAGAGGTTAGAGGACTCTCACTCATTGGTCTATTTTTCCTTCTCACACACCAGTCAACGCCCAGACTAGAAGGAGTGGCAGAACTATTCCCAGCAGAGGCAAGATTAAATGTTCAAATCAATTCTTAATTACATAGTGTGAGACAAGCCTGAGCTATGGGAGAAACTGCTCTAAACAGATAAAATCAACAGCACCCGAGAAAAACAGAAAGAAATTAATGACTAGAAAATATTTGAGAATAAAAACATGTAAGAGATTAGAGCAATAATTGACTTTTTAAAAAGATAAATATAATTGAAAAAGCAATAGTTCTACTGACTTTGAAAAAGAGCACGCCATTCTCTGGTAGAGGGAATAGATTAATAAAATAATGTTTGACCTTGCCCTTATATGCAATGTTAGCTGTTGAGATCTGTACATTGACACACACAGTTCCAGCCAATGGCCTTTTACTCAACCCACTGAGCTGACTTAACTGTACCAACCTGGACTGTATATATCTGCCAAGGAGAGCCCCCTCACTGGAAAATCACTTTTTATTGACTCAAGCTAACCTCCCCAAATTGTAAACCCACCAACCTGGCCTGGCTTCATTCACGTGACATAAATAAATACATGCTGGTAAATTACAAATCACTCTCCTGCCACAATCAGGTACTTTTTCACTACGATGACTCCATCAACTAATTTTAAAACACAGTGGTGGTACAGGCAGTTAATAATTTAGTAGATTTAATCAACAGGACAGTAAGGTCATGGCCCTGGAGAGTAACAGAAAGGGACCAAGGCCACATGAGTAAACAGAAGAGAACTTGCCTCAGAAACATTTTTCTAAAACACTGGATGTGCGGTTGTTCTAGAATTAATATGCCTTCTCAGATAGAAATTAGTCCACATTCTGTTTGTTTGTTTTGGGGGTTGTTTGATTTTTGTTTTTTTTTTTTTTAGATAGAGTTTCTCTGTGTACCTTTGGAGCCTGTTTAAAACTCACTTTTTAAACCAGGCTTGTAGGTGGAGACTGCTCATTTTGTTCCTGGCTGCCCAGGCCTGAAATAATCACACAGAAACTATATTAATTACAATACTGTTTGGCCAATGATTCTAGCTTATTCCTAGCTAGCTCTTACATCTTGAAATAACCAATTTCTATTATTTTGTATTTTACTACAAGGGTCATGGTTTACCGGTAAGGTTCTAGGCCGTCTGTCTCCTGTGGCAGCTACATGGTCACTCTCTGACTCCACATTCTTTCTCCCAGCATTGTTTTGTTTTCCCACCTAGCTCTATTCTACCCTGCCACAGGCCCAAAGTAGCTTCTTTATTAACCAATTGTAATAAAACATATTTACAGCATACAGAAGGGAATCACACATCACAGGCTCGCCTCAAATTCAGAGATTTGCCTGCCTCTGCCACCTGAGGGCTGGAATTAAAGGTGTGCACCACAACTGTCTGACTAGTCCACACTCTTAAAAGATTAATAAAAATCTCTTTAACAACAGAATGCATCCGGCTAATACTAAAAGAGGAGCCAAACTAGAATAAATTTTGCATTTGTCTCATTTAGATTCAGGCCCCAGGTTATACATTGAACAATTCAAATAAAGACAGAAGATTGCAAGTCTAGAGATCTAGCCAGATCCATTACAGAAGAAATCTTTTAGATCACATGATCTACATTTAAAAGATATTATTAACAAATTTAAAAAGATGTATCATTGCCTTTTATTCTCACACATACAAAGGGCAGAGAACACAAATACAGAAAACATCAAGGAACACACCTATAAGCACTATGCATGCTGTTCTTAGATGAACAGTCCTGCTGAGCAACTCTAGTCTCAGCTTTTGCTTCTGAGCAGGCTGGCTCAGAGGAAGGCCACATGTAGGAAAAAGTTCATTTTAACTAGTTCTGCCTGCTGTCGTGGGCTGTGACTTCACTGTAGAGAATTCTGTTTTTAAGCTTTATTTTTATGTTTTGTATACATGTGTTCGCCTACAAGTGTCTGTGTACAGTACCTACAGAGGCCAGCAGATACCTTTAGCAACCAGGTTGTTTCTGGGACTGGAACCAGTGTCCTCCATAACACCCAGGACTCTTAACTGCTGTCTCTCTAGCCACTTTTTTATTAAAACAAAATTTATACACATTAATTAAAATATATTACATCACCTTCCCCCTTGTCTTCTCTCCATCTCTTTCCAAATTCTTCCCTTCCAATTTCATCCTTGTGATTAAGTTTGTAAAAATACATGAATAAAACCTGCTGAGTCCATTTCTATTGGTTGTGTGTATATGGTTCAGGGCTAAATACATTGATTTGGATCTGCAATTAGGGAGCTCATCCCTGCCTGAGTCTAATTCCTCCACTTGGAGAAAAGTTCCACTGTTTAAGGAGCAACAGGAGTCTGACCCTGAAGTGAACTGGGCTGCCTTGGACAGGAAACTTTATAATTAGAAAACCTGGGGTGTAAATACCTCAGAGTATGCTTGCTGGTGCCATGGCCCTGAAGTTCTGGAGCTGCAGTAAAGAGTATGGAAACTGGCCAGAACTAATCATTGTCTCCCTTAGTTCTTGGGCCTCCCACCATGCCCCATTGACCATTTTCAACTTAAATGACTTGAAATCCTGAAATTCCTGTCTCCACTTTCTAACTACCATGGTTACAGGCCTGTGCCACCATGCCTGGCTTAGGAGGCTTCAACTTCATTTAGTGAGTCATTAGAGTAACAGGATGAGTAAAATGAGCACTCACACTTAACTATATTAAGAAAGACCTTATATCTGTAAGCCTGGATTTCAAAATCTGCCCCAGTCCCTTGATGCGTTATAACAGATTCAATGATAAAGAAAAACATTGCTCACAGGTGGAAGACAGTGGACTTTAAGGTAGGAGGGCTGCATTTAATGGGGGCTTTCTTCTGGTACTGGAGTTAGGGGCAAAGCCTGTGAACTGGCTACCCGAACCATCTAGGCTCAACCTTACTAAGACAATTAAGAGAACTAGGATATCAAGTTGTGATGTGCCGATTGGGGCCTCTGAGTGCCAGCCTCAGTGCCCCCTGAGGGCTCAGACAGGACACTTACAAGTGGGAGTTGATTAGTGGGATCTGAGGGTAAAAGGAATCAGCTCACACGTCCTTCTCATCATGTGCTATTTATTCCTCTCTATCTCACAAGGTTTCCAGTTTACACCACACAGAAACAATTCACAATTCTCTGCCACTACCAACGATACCAGGCATTCTCTATCTCACAAGGTTTCCAGTTTACACCACACACAAACAATTCACAATTCTCTGCCACTACCAACGATACCAGGCATTCTCTATCTCACACGGTTTCCCGTTTACACCACACACAAACAATTCACAATTCTCTGCCACTACCAAGGATACCAGGCATTCTCTGTCTCACAAGGTTTCCAGTTTACATCCACACAGAAACAATTCACAATTCTCTATTTATTCCTCTCTATCTCACAAGGTTTCCCGTTTACACCCACACAGAAACAATTCACAATTCTCTGCCACTACCAAGGATACCAGGCATGCATTTTTTCGGGGCCAAGAAGACAGATAAGGCTGACAAAGTGGGTGTTATGTTACTTATAATCTCAGAAGGGACATGGTTGTGAAGCGCCTGGGCATATCTGAAAAGGGTAAACAGAGGAAGGGGCTATGATTTCTAAGAGGAGGGAGGGGGGTTTGGGTTTTAACTACATTTGTGTGGTTAGTTAAGCTAGAAGTCTGTGAATGATAAATGTAGAAAAAAGGGAAGAAAACATGGCAGTGCTGTGCACTTTCTAAGCACTTCCACTCTGGCTGCAGCTGGGAATACAGCAGTGTGGTAACCACAGTAACCACCTTACCCTGTGGGAAGCATTAACATTTTCACCTAAATGTTAGCTGATTAAAGGTTCACTCTCAGACCTAGAGATAACATCTAAGGTGGCTAGATCAAAGGGAAAACTGTGGTTACTTAGAGTAAAATCCAGAGCTTGGCATGTCCAGACTCTGGGTCAAGTGGTGGCTTTATTCCAGCTGACCCCCAAGTGAAAACTTCCTTTCTCTGGGGCCTTTTAAGAATACAAGGTATTATATTCAATACCAAGATTATACAGCCAAATGAAATGTCATCCAGTATAACAGTACATGAGGAAGTTATGCCCAATAATTGATTAACATACTGTTGGGGTTTTTTGGTATGAGTCCCACTACAGAAAAGAGAGTTATGGCTTCATAAGGGTTTTACAGAAATGGCAGTGACTATTCAAAAGGCAGGTATCCTCCAAGCTCTACAAATTGCTTTACTCCACTGGAATGTGTGATCCTGGTGGGTTAGCCTAATGATTTTGTCAGCTGTATTCTCACTGTATAATCAATCCTGTGGACCACAGCATGTGCCCACCTCTAATACAGACACTCTGGAGGCAATGTGGGCAGATCTCTCTGATGTCCTAAGACAGCCTTGTCTATAGAGTGAGTTCCAGGCCAGACAGGGAATCATAGTATGGTTATTTGTTAAAATAAACACACAAATAAGCAAACAAACAATAGAAAAGAAAAAAACAAATGACTAATAATTATTAAAACATGATATTTATTCAGTATGATGAGTTTGGAACAGTTATGAAGATATAAGGTAATCAATTCATCCTTAGTTAGAAGGCAACTAAGAAATCTAACAAAGCCATATAATGAATTTTTTTCCATCCCTAAGTCCCTACCAATTCTCAGCTTTCTCTAGTGCAAGGTATTCAGATAATGAGTAAATGTGTCTTCAGTAGAGAAGTTTTCTTCTGGAGGACTCAGTCTTTGCCTAGAGTGAGACTCATGGGGATCTCAAGGGGCGCACTGTTTCACTAGCTGCTAGCCAACAGGGGAGATAGAAAGCTGTTTCTATCTTTAGAATATCCTTATTTCTACCAGGCAGGCAAGTTACAGGGATGGCAGGAGGGAGACTGAGGAGCTAAGGTTCATGTGGTGACCACAAAGTGGGAGCCTTTAGAATGCTGTCACTGAAAGCTACATGTAGTTGCCTAAAAAAGGAAAAATGGAAGACTTGGAGGGCACAGAACAATCACACCCATTAAGTTTTACACCTACATGAGCTACTTCATGTTATTGAACCGAAGTGTAAAATCTAAAAGGGTTACCTTATTGTTTAAATTCATAAGGCTTTTGTCCATATGAGTTTACAGGTACAAACAAAATAAAGAGGGACATCATAAGCTTGAACAGACTGTCGACAACTCTCAGACTTTTTTTTTCTCCAGATTAAATAATCTTGTATAACTGAACATAAGTGTGCTGGCTAAAGATTTTACCAAATCCTTAATTTCAGTTTCCCTTTGGTATGAGTTTTTTCAGGTTCTCAAAGACAACTGTGATGTGCAAAGGCTTTAACAGATTGATTATACACTAAAGGTTTTCCTCTTGAATGAAGAATAGCACAAAGTGCAAAGACTTTACCACACTGACTACATGTTTAGGGATTCTCTCCAGCATGATTATTTCTCATGACTTCAAAGAGTACTGTTACATGCAAAGGCTTAACTACATTGCTTGCATTCATAGTGTCTCCTCCAGTATGTGTTCTTTTATGTATTTGAAGGCTACTGTGATGTGCAAAGGTTTTACTACATTGAGCACATTCATAGGGTTTCTCTCCAGTATGTGTTCTTTTATGTATTCGGAGGTAATTGTGATGTGCAAAGGCTTTATCACATTGATTACAAGCATATGGTTTCTCTCCAGTATGTGTTTTTTTATGTATTTGGAGACTAGTGTGCCGTGCAAAGGCTTTACCACATTCAGTACATTCGTAGGGTTTCTCTCCAGTATGAGTTCTTTCATGTATTCGGAGATAACTATGATATGCAAAGGTTTTACCACATTCAGTGCATTCATAAGGTTTCTCTCCAGAATGTGTTCTTTTATGCATTCGGAGATAACTTTTATGTGCAAAGGCTTTACCACACTGATTACATTTGCAGGTTTTCTCTCCAGAATGTGTTCTTTTATGCATTCGGAGATGCCTGTTATGTGCAAAGGTTTTACCACATTGAGTACATTCATAGGGTTTCTCTCCAGTATGAATTCTTTCATGATGCTGAAGAGTATAGAAATGTGCACAGGCTTCATCATGTTGAAGACATTCATAGGGTTTCTCTCCAGTATGTATTCTTTCATGCCTTTGAAGATGACTGTGACGTGCAAAGCCTTCACCACATTCATTACATTTGTAGGGTTTCTCTCCTGTATGCGTTCTTTTATGTACTCGGAGACTATTGTGTTGTGAAAAGGCTTTACCACATTGATAACATACATAGGGCTTCTCTCCAGTATGCGTTCTTATATGTATTTGGAGACTAGTGGGTTGTGAAAAGGCTTTATCGCATTGATTACATCTGTAGGGTTTCTCTCCAGTATGTGTTATTTTATGTCTTCGGAGACTACTGAGATGTGCAAATGTTTTACCACATTGCTTACATTCACAGGGTTTCTCTCCAGTATGTGTTCTTTTATGTATTCGGAGATAACTGTGATGTGCAAAGGCTTTACCACACTGACTACATTGATTGCGTTTCTCTCCAGTAGGAATTCTTTCATGTCTTTGAAGATGACTGTCATATGCAATAGCTTTATCACTTTGAGTATATTCACAGGATTTCACTCCAGTATGATTTCCTTCATGCCTGCAAAAATAATTGGCACATGTAAAAGCTTTACTGAACATATTACACTCATGAATCTTTTTACCTGAATGAATTAATTTTAGAATTTGGTCTTATTGTAAAGACGAATCAGATCTTAGGGTTTTATCACTTTGTTTACACTCACAGTATTCCCCTTCATTAAAGGTTGTTTTGCATCTTTGAAGATACCTGTGATGGTAAGAGCCTTTATTACATGGCTCACATTTATACATCATTTATATGAGTTTTTCAGACAGTTGAAGAGAACTGGAAAAACTTGGAAGTTTGTCACACTGGTTGCATCAGTAAGTTTTCCAACAGTGTGAATCATACCACATTTGCATAGCAAACTAGGACAAACAGAAGAATTTCCACATTTCTAATACTCGTAGGGCTTTCTTATAGTGTTAGTTTGCTGATATATTCCCAATGGAGCTGGAAAAACCAATGAATTATCAACTTGTATTGCATTCAACAAGTCTACTCCAAATGAGGACTACTGTATAGAGGGGATATTGCTTCTTTCCATGCTCACATGGCTTGTATGCAGAGCGACATATGAAATATCAAGTAATGAAAGAATAACTAATAAAAGGTTTCCACATTGCATTCACATCGTTTGTCTTTCGGTTCCTCATAGGCCTGTGGTACAGAAGTTAAGGTACTCCACAATAATCGTCTTGAAGCTCATAAACTGCCTCTCTCACTGAACTCAGCAAAGTCCCAACAAGTCCCATATACTTGTGTATATGGGTAACACCAGCTTTACCATGTACTATTTGCTTATTAGAAGATTTTGGACATATATTTATCAATTCATTGTGTATACCTTTTGGAATACTGAAGTGGTATGAAATTAAATGGATTGGGACTTTCCATGGGGCCATGAGTCAAAAGGTGATCTCTGTTAAAGCATTGTTTCCTTGTCTTCTTCATATAAGAATGACTTGTAAACACAAATCAGTTCCCTGACATTGAGGTACATGGTTTTATGATAATTTAATAATCGTCACTACACTTAAGTGCTTATTTACAGTTGCTTTCCCTTAAAACTTCCAGTACCCATTAAAATTTCTTAAAGAGTTACATTTGTATCCACTTGCACATGAAAATTACCTTCCATTTCTTCTAGAAGTTTGACAAGGTTCTTCAATATTATGGTCTCCCGAATTGTAGCCTAAAATATAGCACCAGAAAATGTCTATTATTGGAAATTATGAAAAATTTAAGTTATTATCTTCATTGAACTTTAGAACTCTACCTGATTTATTCACCTCATTCTTCCTCTTTCTCAATCAAAATTGCAGAAGAGCATCAATATCCAAGAAGCAGTTGTCCCCTTATTTTAAAAAGTGAAGCAAAATTCGTACCTATAGCAGTGAGATTCCTGTAGGTCTCCAGCATCACATCCTTGTAGAGATTCTTCTGGGAGGGATCCAGCAAAGCCCACTCTTCCCGAGTGAAGTCAACATGCACATCATCATAGGTCACTGCATTCTAAAATATCCCATACATGTGTACAAAAGAAAGTGTGATACAAACAGCATTGCAAATGTGTACTTCTTTTACAATATATTCATATAATTCTGGTGCTTCCCACACTTATTCCACTACACAGAATTTTTAACTGTAATCACCAAGTCACTTTAGAAGGAAACTTAGGAGGTCCACCCCTGTCATTTCTGCACCCTTTGAATGGGATATAGCCTTTCACGAGAAATGCACTAATTATACCAGACTTAATAAGAGAGAGACAAGCAAACAGATCAACAGTACTGAGTACAAACCAGAAACATTGTATGACCAATTACTAACTACAAAAAAAAAAAAAGATGGAAAAATTGGATGTAATGTCTCATGCCTTTAATCCCAACACTCAGGAGGCAGAAGAAGGTATATCTCATTGAGTTGGATGCCAGTATGGTCTAAGCAAGGAGTCCCAAGATAGCCAAAGGTACATATTAATACTCTATCACCCTGCAAAAATCAAACAAAAAGAAAGAACTCAGAGATTTTTACTGAAGTTCCTAAAAGATTTATATAGCTCTGTATTCATTTTCTAGAAACCTGAAGTGCCCCAGTTTAAACTGTAGCATTCATAAAAAGTTATTAAAAGGGAATACATGATTAAACAGCTAAAAATGGACAGATAAAATGTTAGCAATGTAAATGTTGTTCATAAATAAACAACAAGGAGAGATGTCTCAGTAGTAAAGAGCTTGCATATGGGTGGGCATAAACAGAGTTCTTGCAGATCATGGCAGCTGGCTAGATTCTGGAATGTTTGCCCGTGGGCTTTGATCTCCCTTTTGTGACTGTCTCCTTTTGTGTGAGCTACCTTTTGTTTGAAGTATGTAAATCTTACCTGAGTTCTTCCTAAATGGTTCAATGTTATGGGATAATCTTTTTGTACACTGTGAAGGTATGTCTCTGCCAAGGCAACTTCTGATTTCTTTAATAAAGAGCTGAAGAGGATAGGTGGGACTTCCGGGCAGAGATAGGAACTCTAGGACAGAACCAGAGAGGCAGACATGGAGGCGAGGGAACAAGCTACATGGCAGAACATAGATTAATAGAAATGAATGGATTAATTTGAGTTTTAAGAGCAAGTTGGGAACAAGTCTAAGTTAAGGCCAAGTTTTCATAATTAATAAAAAGTCCCCATGTCATTATTTTGGAGCTGGTGGTCCAAAGAAAATCCATCAATAGTTCAAAGTCTATGCAAAACTTGGCTGTAGAAGTTAGAAAACTGAAAGTTTCTGTGACTGAGAATTGCTTTGACATTTGTCTCCTTTGTAGAGTTTCAGATAAGAGGCTTCAGTATACGATCAGATGACCTAACCGCCATCTTTACTAAGGCTGACCATGTGGACAACCGCCATTTTTAGTAAGGACAAAAGATGTGTGTGTGTGTAGGGGGAGGGTCTGTGGATGTGCACACACACATGTGACTTGGATTTAACTTTGTATGTGGAAATGTAAGCTAGCTCCAACACTGTGTGTTTATGTATGTAATTTAAATCAACTCCTCTTATGTGTGCAGATAACTATTGTATAGAAAAACATCGTTTACTAAAGTTAAACAGTAAACTTCTTAGCCCTAATGAGCTCTCTGTTCCTTGTATCTCCTTCTAAACTAAGAAAGCAACTAGTCTCAAATATCTAAGATTGGTATGTACTTTTGTATGATGATAAAATATATGATTAGATCTGTTACAACATATTATATATCTGGCCTAAATATAATCTATATGGTGATAAAAATTTAAGGTTATAAAATCTATTCAGAATGATAAGGAATAAATGATCAAGCTCTTTAATTGTAGTCATGCTAAGTACTGATGTAATTAACTACAGGGATAAGCCCTAACTAGTCCCCTATATGTTTTCAGAACTAAGCTTAAAACAAGTAACTAAAGACAAAGTTTGTCTACTCAGATATACCCAAAAGAAAGTCAGTTCTCAAATGCTCAGAGACCTGCAGAATATGGCATTTAAAATGTTTAATTAAAAAGATGTTTTGTAATGGAGAGTCAGGACTACTCCTGGAAGCACCCCTATTTCCTCCAAAGAAGACAAATGGGTACAGAAGAACCTCTACCCATAACTTGCTTCATAAGTGGCAGCACTAGCCACTGTGTGTGTGGGGACTGCCTTTCACCTCAACTGCTGCTTTGACTGTGGGCATCAGGACACTGAAAACTCAACTGCCTCAATTTGCCTAGACAAAGGTAGGCAGGTCCTCCCATGAGGAGAAGCCTATGTGACCATCTAGGGCCTTGCAAGCCCACCTCGCCAGCTGATGAATGCTGCCGTGAGACTGCTGCCCTCAACACCCATGGAGGACCTGAGGTGGCTGTCAAGCAAGTAAGTCTCTGCCATTTTTAATTGCTAACTCAGGTAAAGTTTATCCTCCTCAGAACTCTGATGCTATTCGATGACTAGTAGCTCTGCCAGCCTAACAGCAGCAAGCAAGGTTTCAACCGCCTTCTCAGTTCTCTGTGTGAAATTCAGGTCACAGGCCTCGCTCTCCTAGAGCTAATACTAAGTCCAGACACAGTCTACCTCATTACTAGACTCACAAAACAAGTGCCAATATAACTTCTTACCATTCCTTTGTTTAAAGGAACTTTGCAGCGACTGCCCTCAGCAACCAACCACCCGTGTCTCCTGAGTGTTCATGTGACGCCATGATGGCGGGGAAGGAACAGGGGCTTTAAGGTTCACTTATGGAAAGATAGAAAGCTTAAGCTATGAGGATCTAAAAGTGTTTAAGGGTCTAAGAAGGTGTTTTAAGGTGTACAAATGAAAGTTAATAAGCTGTGTACATACAAATTATAACGGTCTGAGGATGAAAAGGCTTAAGTGCTGATAAAACAATTCAAGACATTTAAAAGAATGTAATGTGTTCCAGATTTCTCTCTCTCATTATGCCACTGTTATACTAAGACTCCAAAAGTTCATAGTCTTAACGTTAATTGTGAAAATCCTGATAAGCCATTAACCTGGCTGAGTACTACCACTATGTGAGTACACCACCTTTTTCTACAATGTAAACATCAGTACAGATTATAAACAGTGAGAATGCTAATAGGTCTAGAACTTGTGTTTTCACAAATTCAAAGAACTCTTTTAAGCTCTGGGGAGTCGACTTGGATCCACCCAAACAAGGCAGATTCACTCCAGATAAGTACCATTCCACTTTTCCCTGGTCTTGCCCCTCCCTCAATAACCAGGACCTAAGGAAACTTTCCTCCCTAAACTTAACCTTGTCATCTTCTCTCCCAGCACCTCGCCAGGTCCAAAAGGCACAGGACAGTTCCATAGAGCCTGGGCAGCAGTCAGGCAAGCAGATACTCGAGGACGTGGCAGGCTTCCCAGCTTTCTCACGGCCCCCAAGATTTCAACACCCACAAATCAGAAGGAAGCAGTCTCGAGAACTCTGCACCCTCATTCCCCTAACCTGCCATACCTAACTCCTCACCTTCTTTTAAGAGACAAAAGGGAGGAATATTAGCATCCAGGCGCACCTGTCCCTGCCCCTTGGGGACCTGGTAGAGTGTGTCACCCTGTGCACATGGCAGGCAGTACCCTAACCTAGTGTGGTCTCTGCACACATACACTGCGCCCCATCACTTTAAAAGGTGGCACTCCCCCACTCCCTCCTCTTCTTTTTCTTCCTCTCTCTCACTCATCTCTTTCCTTGGCTTTCTGCTTCTTTCCATCTTCTTTCTCTCTAGCTCTCTACCTCTCTCTCTCTCCCTATGAGGCTGTTCTGGATGCTCCCTTTCTCTCTCACCTCTCTCTCCCTTCCCTACTCTCTTCCCTTCCCCCAATAAAACTCCAAATGTAAGTTCTGTCTGCATGGTTCTCACCCGCTGTGGGCCTCCTTGAACCTGAACTACCCCCCAAGGTTCACCTTGTGCTGTTTCATCCCTAACAGTTTCTAATAAAAGAACGAAATTAAAGATAGCTGGAACTCAGAGTTCTCTGACTCCATGCTACCTGTCAGCTCTTTCAGACAAGAGCCCACCCGACCCGACTCTGTCTGCACTTGAATGTCAAGGAATGACGGACAGGGCTCCACCGCTGCAGCCCGAGCTAGCACAGCCTGTCTAGAACGTAGAATTCTCTTGTTTATTTGCTTAACTTTGGTTTAAACGCTTTTTTTGTTTTTTCCTCAGAATAACTAAATATTAAAGATTCCTTCATTAGAAATGTTTTTTATTTTCCTCTAATCACAGGAATAACTCATTATCAATGGTTCCTTCATGGGAGAATAAATTTTTAAAAAGCCCAACTTCTGGTAAAGCCAATTGCAGTCACGGCATAAAGTACTAAGCCCATGTTGTTTGAATTTCCAGAAGTATTAGTCATTCATTGTATGGCAGATGTTCCCTTGATCATCTGATTAATGTTGAAATGAAAGTTTAATTTTCAAAGTAAATGAACTAAAAGAAAAATCCATAATTTTGAACTCTATTATTGGGTATGCTCTTTTCTATGTATCATTACTGAGGAGTGGCTCTGCTCTTTAGGTTGCTTTCTAGACATTTTTGGTTAAACTCTTTAAAAATGTAACACCTGAAACAGAGCAGGTTGTGAGCTAATTAAATACAATGGCTGCTATGACAAAAGCTCATAAAATAATCTCTTACTGATAAAGAGCCTACAAAAAACTATTTTTCCACTAAATAAAATACAGGTAAATTGTTTGTTCCATACTTTTAATAATTGATGAGTTGCATTAACATGTTACTTGGGACCTATAAAAATGGATCCTCTTTTTAAGATTTTATAACTACCTCATGGGTATTACCTAAAGTTAACTCTTAAAATACTACAGAGATTGCTCTTAATGCTTTTACAGATGGCTTATTTGGAAAGAACTACATAAATAAAAGCTGACAGTGCTGTGCAATTCTTATTGCTCCCATATTTAAAGGTAAAGCAGCCCTAATATGTAGGCCAGGAATTTTTGAAGTACTGGAAAGAAAATTATTTTGGCAAACTGTTATTAATGTTGACAGTCTGAATCTTAATTATAAGTAAAAGAAACTGAGATTAAAAATTTTAGTTGACAATGAAGCTGATGTAGCTATAATTTCTCAAAAATCTTGGCATCCCAACCAGTCTTTACAAGATGTCTCCACTCAGGTTTCAGGCACTGGAACATTATCTCAAGTGAAACAAAATGTAGAGTGGATTAAATTTGTAGGACCTGAAGGACAAGTAGGGATATTAAAGTCTAGTGTGGCTGAGACAGTCATTAATTTCTGGGGTAACTATGTATTACAACAATGGGGAGCTCAAATTAGTATTCCTACAATTTCAGAAACAGCTCATAAAATGATGTTTAAATTGCAATATGTTCCTGTAAAAGGTACTGGGAAGAATTATCAAGGAAAATCATAGGCTATAGAAGGACAAAATAGGAACTGGCTGTTCAAATTTGGAGTAACAGCCACTGCAGTAACCCAATTGCTCTGCCTTTAAATTGTCTAACTAATAAACATGTATTGGTGGAGCAGTGGCCCTTGACTAAAGAAAAATTACAGGCATTTGAAAAACTAGTAAAAGAAGTTAGGTGCTAACATTGAGGAAATTACTAATCCTTGGACTTCTGTATATGTAATAAAAAAGAAATCTGGTAAATGATGTGAGAGCTGTAAATAAAGTGATTCAACCTATGAGATCTCTACAGCCTGCAATTCCTTTACCTACTATAGTAATGGATTTCCATGATTCTTTCTTCATTATCCCTTTACAAGAACAAGATTGAGAAAAATTTACTTTTATACTGCCTACCTATAATGTCCTGCCTGTGAAAAGATATTAACAGAAGATCCTTCCTCAAGTAATGTTAACCATTCCAAGTTTGTGCATCAACCACTGGAAATGGCTCATACACAATTTCCTCAGTCTATTATTTACCATTATATGGATCACAGTTTATTTGCTGCTTTTGACACAGATACTTTTTAATGAAGTATAAGAAATGTTAGCCTGTTGAGGATTACAAATTTCTCCTGAAAAAATACAAAGAGGACATTCTTTTAGTTATTTAGGATTTAAATTAAGTCACTAGAGAATCCAGACACAAAAGGTACAGATTAGAAGATATCAACTGCACACTCTTAATGATTTTTAAAAAAATATTGGGTGTTATTAACTGGTTGTAGCCTACCATTGGACTGACTACTCAAGAATTAAGCAATTTGTTTCAAAATTGACAAGGTGACTCAGACTTAACCAGCCCAACGCAATTAAGAGCTGAAGCAGAAAAGGAATTGGCCCAAACAGACAAGAATTACAAAGTGCCTATGTGGATAGATTAGATCTCACAACTGGATGTATTTTAGTTGTTTTATCTTCTATCCATTCCCCTAATGGACTAGTTATACAAAGGGAGAATAATATTTTAGAATGGATTTTCCTAGCTCAGAAACAGAGTAAGAAGTTAAAAATCTATATAGAAAGTTTTCTGAATTACTTACAAAGAGAAAAATAAGACTTTGTCTATTGTCAGGAATGAATCCAATTGAAATTCTAGTACCCTACTAATGCAGCAATTATGGAATTGTGGGTGATTTATAATGACTGGCACAGAGTTTGAAACAATTTCCTGGGAGATATTAATAATAAATATGTGAAAAGTAAGCAACTTCAATTCACAAAAAGAACTGAATGGATTCTTTCCTGCACAGTGAAAAGAGCACCTGTTTCTGTGGCTTTTACATTTATACTGAGACAAATGAATTAGGAATGGCTGCTTACAAAGCAGGAGACAGCAGTAAAGTAATTCAAAGCCCATACAGTTCAGTTCAAAAATCAGAGTTATATGCCATTCTAATAGTTTTATTAAATTTTAATGAGTCTCTTAATATGATTATTGATTCTCAATACAGATTGAGTCTCAACACAGAAGGGGTTGTATTGCATACAGAAACTTATTCCTGATAATTCAGAATTAACGCTGCTATTCATGCAATTGCAACAAGCAATCTAGGATAGAAATTATCCATTATATATCATTCATATTTGATCTCACACTGGATTGCCTGGCCATTAACAAAAGGAAATGAAGAAATTGGCAAGTTACTGATAGGAAATGTGTTGGAATAATTTTATAACAAGCAGCATGTTAATAGTAAAGGGTTAGAAAATATTTCTATTGTCTGGCAACAAGCTAAGAAAGTTATAAAAAACTCTCCTGCTTGTTCTTTGTATGATCAAGTTCCTTTACCTGCAGGAAGTAATGCTAAGGGTACACAAAGCAATGAAATTTGGCAGATGGATGTATTTCATTTAACAGAAAATTAAAATTTATGTCACATTTATTGATACAACCTCTAGATTTCAGTGGGCGTGTGCTCTAGGTTCTAAAAGGGCCGACTCTACAATCACACGCTTGTTAGAGGCAATGGCTGCAGTGGCAATCCCAACACAAGCTGAAGTGCCAATGCTCTAGCTTGTGAGAGGCAATGGCTGCAGTGGCAATCCCAACACAAGCTGAAGTGCCAGTGCTCTAGCTTGTGAGAGGCAATGGCTGCAGTGGCAATCCCAGCACAAGCTGAAGTGCCAGTGCTCTAGCTTATGTTTCCACTAAAATGAAACAACTGTTTTCTATGTTACACATAAAACACATTATATGGATACTGCATAATCCTACAGGACAAGCAACTGTTGAAATATCTAATCACACCCTAAAAAAGATGCATTTTAAACAGAAGGGGGATATGAGGAACCCCCCCCACCGGGATAGACTGCACAATGCTTTACTAACTTTAAAAATTTTTAAATGCTAATGAAAGAGACAACACCTGCTGAGAGGCATTAGATTGTGGACAAAACTGCTGAATTGATTCAGTCTGTGTACTTTAACGATGTTTTAGCATCAGAATGGAAACCAGGGAAAGTGTTACAATGGGCCTGAGGGTATGCTTATGCTTCTGCAGGAGGCAAGAAGTTATGGATACCATTGAAATTGATAAAAATTCAATCAAATCTCTGAATGCTACAAACCTGTTCCTTGTTATACTATCTGTGGTAACTGTACAGGTAACAGAAGCAAACTATACATACTGGGCCTATGTTCCTAATCCTCCACTTAAAACAGGAGTAAGTTGGGGAGATACAGATTTCCCTATGGTAGTTAACGAATCTTCTTGGCTATCTAGTCCTTATGACAACCGAGGACCTGCTAAGCCTATGAAGGAGGGTAAGGAAATCATAAATCATACACCATGGTAGTAGAAAGAATTTCTATTTGTATGGAAAATGAAACAGTGTCTAAATGGAACCTTTCAAGTGTGATTATCTATAGTTAATATTACCCAGGATTATCATAAGAAGTTTAATATGCTGCATGCATCTGACTTTAAGGGACAGGAGTTCCCTAAATGCTGCTAGTTTCATAAATCTACCATTCATTGATGTTACCAAAAAGGAATCTGACTGGGTACATTGGCAGCAATATAAGAGTGAGAACTCTCAAGTGCTAATTAACATCTTTCATGGAGACATCATAGACTGGAGCCCTTATAGCTTCTCTGAAGGAAAATATTCTCATTCAGAATTAAGATAGCACAGATGTCGTTCAAATGGAACTGTAGAAATTATTTCTATGGTTAATGAAATATTTCAATGGCGTGGAGTTGGAATGTCAAACACTCTGCTCTTTGTCAGTTCAGTTTAGACCAACTTCAGTTTAGCAAGTGCCTTCCACCCTCTTAAAACATGGGAAGGAAAGATAAACATTAAGAATGATAAGTATACATTGTCTTTTACATAAAATCAAAGTCACCTCTTTATAGCATATGTATAATTACCTTATTTGCTACTGAAGGGACTTGTACAATGTCACCAGTAGTGTGGCTACTGGGATCAGAGAAATGCAAATCAAAATAACTCTGAGATTCCATCTTAACACCTGTAAGAATAGCCAAAATCAAAGACACTGATGACAACTTATGCTGGAGAGGATGTGGGGAAAGGGGAATACTTCTGCATTGCTGGTGGGAATAGAAGCTGGTACAACCCCTTTGGCTGTCAGTGTGGCGATTTCTCAGAAAATTAGGAAACAACCTTCCTCAAGACCCAGTAATACCACTTTTGGGTATATACCCAAAGTGCCACAAGGACATGTGCTCAACTATGTTCATAGCAGCTTTGTTTGTCATAGCCAGAACCTGGAAACTTCCTAAAAGCACCTCGACTGAAGAATGGATAAGGAAAATGTGGGACATTTACACAATAGAGTACTACACAGCAGAAAAAAATCTTGAATTTTGCAGAAAAATGGATGGAGCTAGAAAACATTATTTTGAGTGAGGTAACCCAGACACAGAAAGACAATTATCACATGTACTCACTCATAGGCAGTTTTTAAACATAAAGCAAAGAAAGCCAGCCTACAAACCACAATCTCAGAGAATTTAGACAACAATGAGGACACTAAGAGAGACTTTCATAGATCTAATCTACATGGGAAGTAGAAAGTAGAAAAAGACAAGATCTCCTGAGTAAATTGGGAGCATGGGGACCTTGGGGGAGGGTTGAAGGGAGAAGGGGAGAGGCAGGGAGGGGAGCAGAGAAAAATGTAGAGCTCAATAAATATAAAAAAATTGGGGGGCAAATTATCACAGAGTCATCTCTAGTTCAATTTTTAATGGAGTCTATTTCCCACTAAAATCCTATGACCTCGACCTCCTCTGTCTGCATTACTCCCAACAGTCTCATCTTCCTAGTCCAACAAGTACAGTCGATTAAACTCTATGTACATTTAAAGCCCTGGTATCTTCCACATTCCTCCAAAAGACAACATTCCCAGGTTCTGTCCAACAACAAAAATCACTTTGTTGTACCATTTTTTTTTTCCAATTTGCTTCTCTGCTTCTGTGATTAAATCCTCTAACCAAAAGCTTCTCAGGTAATAAACAGATTTATTAGGCTGATTCTGCCAGCTTAGGATAGAAAATTAAGTTAGAAGATGAAGGCAAAAACCACTGGCAAACATTGTTTCCGGGCTTTCTCTCTTGTGTGGTCACTGTCACATGCTCAGCTGGCTCTCTTATCCAGCCCAGGCCACTTGCTTAGGGATATTGCTACCCTCACTAAAAGAGCCTTCCCGTATCAATCAACACACTTTCTCACAGACATAGCAACCAGTCATTTTGATGGGGCATGCCCTCAACTGTGGGTCACTCAGACTGTAGGTTCTGAAATGTTGACAACTGAACCTAATTAGGACACAGACACAATAATATATGAGAAAGTTTTAAAAACCCAAAACCAATGTGTTAACCATATCATCATGTAAAGTAGCAAAAATCCAAGATCGACTATTGCAGCACTGGGAAAAGACAGATGTACCAAGAAATGAGAGAGCCTTTAGCATCCAGAAGGAAAAACTAAAACTGTTTCTCACAGAAAGTCTCCAAACCAACAAAACTCAAGGAACCCATAACATAACAGAGCAAAGTTTCTGAATACAAATACTGGTGAAGGTCCATCAAACACTTTCCAGAAAAACGACAATATAATTTAGATTTTAATTAAAAAAAATAACATAGGTAGCACCACTGATAAGAGGAGACACAAGAACAGACCTACAAATTTAACATAGTCCTTAAGACAAGAAATACAAGATTCTAACAAAAATCAAAATTAAAAAAACAAAACAAAACAAAGCACGGGCCAGCAGTCACCCTGTGCACTCTGGAGAGCCGTCTCACCAAAACTGGAAAGATTCACTTGAAGCCTTCTAATGTTTCAACATTGTAGAAAATAGTTTTGATTACTGTATCTCATTCCCTCATGATAAGGCCAAGGTGTCTGTGAGGATCTCGTAGGAACTATTTTGTTTCCTATGGTTGAAGAATGGATGTAAGTCTGCCCCAGAGTAAGGAAATGTAAACTTTTAAAAACCAAATGCAAGATAATGGATTTTTAAAGAAACAGTGTATGATTTGTATTATACACCTAAAGCAACTTGTTTTTCTCTAATTGCTTTATAAGTCATAAGCACTTTTGAAAACAAGTATATCATCATCTATATGTGTATGCATGTATGTATAAGAATGTCTTCCATGTATATATGGGTGACACACCAGAGAAGAGGGGTGAAGACACCCTGGATCTCAAGTAGCACGTGGTTATAAGCCTCTCAACATGGGTGTTGGTATCTGAACTTAAGATACCAACTCAGGACTCTCTCTTCCTGTGCTGAGATCGGAGGCGCACACTGGTAGGGCTGTGCCCGCCTGGCTGTAAGATCCCCGCGGGCCAGGCCTCTTTGTTTCACAGGACACTGCACACCCACCCCCCGCAAGATCGCCCTTTCCTCGGTGGGGCTTTGGTACCCCAGCACTCTTTCTTCCTGTGCTGAGATCGGAGGCGGCTCACACTGGTAAGGTTGTGCAAGCCTGGTGGTAAGGTCCCTGCAGGGCTCTTTGATCAACACGACCCTGCACCCCGCCCCTGCAAGATTGCCCTTTCATCTGTGGGGCCTTGGAACCACAAGAATCTCTCTCCCTGTGCCAAGATTGGAGGTACAGAACGGACTTCCTCTTCCTGCACTGAGATCAGCTATCCAGAGGGGTGAGTGTGTACAAGCCTTCCTGGGAGGTCCCAACCCACTGAGACTCCCCTGACTGAAATCAGAGGAAGAGATGGGTAGGCGTTAATCCAAGAATTCTTCCAACAATCTGAAAAGCAACATGATAACACCAGAAACCAACAAGTACTCAACAGGAAAACCTGAGCAACCTAACCCAGAAGAAGTAGAAGAAATCAACTTTAAACATAGCTTTATGAAAGTGATAGAGACCTTTAAAGAAGAGGTGAAAAACGCTTTTGAAGAAAGGGATGAAAAAACTAACAAAAAGTTAGAAGAAATGAATACCTTCCTCAAAGATAACCTAGAAAACCAAGAAAAAGCAATCAAACAGGTAATGGAAACAGTTCAAGACATAAAAACTGAAATGGAGGCAATGAAGAAAACACAAACCAAGGGAAGGCTGGAGATGGAAAATCTGGGCAAACGATCAGAAACGGCAGAGACAAGTATAACCAACAGAATACAAGAGATAGAAGAAAGAATCTCAGACGCTGAAGATATGATAGAGAAAATAAACTCATTGATCAACGAAAACAACAAATCCAACAAATTCTTAACACAAAACACCCAGGAAATCTGGGACACCATAAAAAGACGAAACCTAAGAATAATAGGGGTAGAGGAAGGAGAAGAAGCACAGCTCAAAGGCCCAGAAAATATATTCAACAAAATTATAGAAGAAAACTTTCCCAACCTAGAGATGGATATGCCTATGAAGGTCAAAGAAGCATACAGAACACCAAATAGATTGGATCAAAAAAGGACATCCCCTCACTATATAATAATCAAAACACAAAACATACAGAATAAAGAAAGAATATTAAGAGCTGCAAAGGAAAAAGGCCAAGTAACGTATAAAGGTAAACCAATCAGAATTATACCTGACTTCTCTATGGAAACCATGAAAGCCAGAAGGTCTTGGATAGATGTGCTGCAGACACTAAGAGACCATGGATGCAAGCCCAGACTACTATACCCAGCAAAGCTTTCATTCACCATCGATGGAGAAAACAAGGTATTTCAGGATAAAAACAAATTTAAGCAATACATAGCCACAAACCCAGCCTTAAAGAAAGTACTAGAAGGAAAACCACATCTAAAGTAAGCAAGCAACACCCATAATAACACAGACATCTAACAGCCCTCCACCAGCACAACTCAAAGAAGGGTGACACACAAACTCTACAACCCTAAAAAAATAACCGCAGTTAATAACCTCTTGTTATTAATATCACTTAATATCAATGGATTCAATTCACCTATAAAAAGGCACAGGTTAAGAGAATGGATACGAAAACAGGATCCAACATTCTGTTGTTTACAAGAAACACACCTCAACCACAAAGACAGACATTATCTCAGAATAAAGGGTTGGGAAAAGGTTTTTCAATCAAACGGCCCTAAGAAACAAGTGGGTGTGGCTATACTAATATCGAACAAAATTGACTT
>PVIU01021454.1:0-31565 GCA_004026605.1 Ondatra zibethicus
TTCTTGGTTTTCTAGGGTATCTTTGAGGAATTTATTCATTTCTTCTAACTTTTTGTTAGTTTTCTCATCCCTTTCGATAAAGGAGTTTTTCACCTCTTCTTTAAAGGACTCTATAACTTTCATAAAGCTACGTTTAAAGTCAATTTCTTCTATTTCATCTGGGATAGGTTGCTTGGGCTTTCCTGTTCCATAATCGCTGTATTCTGGTGTTATCATATTGCTTTTCAGGTTGTTGGATGGATTCTTTGATTGGTGCCTGCCCATCTCTTCTGAGAGTTGCCCGCTCTGCTTCGTTCGGCTCCGCTTGGCTCCCGGGGTCTGGATGAATCTGTGGAAGCAGGGTCCAGATGAATCTGCAGAAGCTGGTTGGGCGAGGTTCCCAGCCCCAAGGGCAGGCTTACTGAGGGTTGCCGGCTCTGCTCTGCTCGGCTCCGTGGGATAAAGGAGGCCCTCTAGCAGGGACTCGCCCTTCCCCCAAGGCCTCAGCCCGGATAGGCTGAGCTCCGGTGCAGTTGGAATTAACAAACACTGGTCATTAATATCTCTTAATATCAATGGGCTCAATTCACCAATAAAGAGACACAGGCTAACAGAATGGGATACAAAAATAGGGACAGACTTTCTGATGCATCCAAGAAACCTACCTCAACTTCAAAGACAGATATTACCTCAGGGTAAAAGGTTGGGAAAAAACTTTTCAATCAAGTGGACCTTAGAAGAAAACTGGTATAGGTATCCTAAAATCTAAAAATTAGACTTCAAAAGAGATGGAAAGGGACATTTCATATTTATCACAAGAAAAATCATCAAAATGATTCTTCTGAACATATATGCCCCAAGTAAAAGGGCACCCACATATGTAAATGAAGCATTACTGAAGCTTAAATCACACATCAAACCCCATACACTAATAGTGGGAGACCTTAAAACCTCACTCTCACCTATGGGCACATCCTCCAGACAGAAAATTAACAGACAAATAAAGAAGGTAACAGATGTTATGACTCAAATGGACTCAACAGATATCCATAGAACATTCCACACAATTACAAAAGAATATACCTTCTTCTCAGCACCTCATGGAACCTTCTATAAAATCAACTACATACTTGATCACAAAGTAAATCTCAACAGATACAAAACATTTGAAATAAATCCCTGTGTCTTCTCAGATCACTATGGCTTAAAGTTAGAAAGCAACAACACAAAAACAGAAAGCCTACAAACTCATGGAAACTGAATAATACTCAGCTGAATCACTGCTAGGTGAAGGAAGAAATAAAGGAAGAAATTAAAGACTTCCTAAAATTCGATGAAAATGAACGCATAACACTCAAACTTATGGGACACCATGAGAACAGGGCTAAGAGGAAAGCACAAGGCTATCACTCAGTGCCACATAAAGAATTTGGAGAAATCTCAACACTAGAGACTCAACAGCACATCTGAAAGCTTTAGAATAAAAGAAACAAACTCACCCAGGAGAAGTAGATGACAGGAAATAATCAAATTGAGGGTTGAAATCACTAAAATAGAAACAAAGAGAACAATAGAAGAAAATCAGTGAAACTGAGTTGGTTCTTTGAGAGAACCAACAAGATAGACAAACCCCTATTCAAACTAACCAAAAGGCAGAGGAAGAATATCCAAATCAACAAAGTCTGAATTGAAAAGGCAGCACAATGACAGACACTGAGGAAATATAGAAAATCATTAGGTCATACTTCAAAAACCTATACCCCTCAAAATTTGAACATCTAAAAGAAATGGACAATTATTTGGACAGGTACCACTACCAAAATAAATCAAGAAATTAAATAATTTAAATAGACCTTTCAGCTCTAAGGAAATAGAAGCAGTCTTAAAAATCTCAAAAGAAAAAAAATATATCAAATGGTGCTGGCATAACCGATGTTAATATGTAGAAGATTTCAAACAGATCAATAGCTACTGCCTTGCGCTAAACTCAAGTCCAAGTGGATCTAAGACCTCAATTAAACTCAGCCACACTGAACCTCATAGAAGAGTAAGTGGGATGTAGACTTGAACATATTGGCACAGGAGATCACGTCCTAAATATAACACCAGCAGCACAGACAGTGAATGTAACAATCAATAAATGTGACCTCCTTAAACTGAAAAGCATCTCTAAGGCAAAAGACACTGTCTATAAGACAAAATGATAGCCTTCAGAATGGGAAAAGGTCTTCACCAACCCCACATCTGACACAGGGCTGATTTCCAAAATATATGAAGAACTAAAGAAACTAGACATCAAAATACAAAATAATCCAATTAAAAATTGTGTATAGATCTAAAAAGGAAAACTCTCATCAGAAGACTCTCATATGGCCAAAAGACATTTAAGGAATTGTGCAGCATCCTTAGTCATCAGAGAAATGCAAATAAAAGCTACTCTAAGACTCCATTTTACACATATGTCTGAATGGCTAAGATAATAAACATTGACAACAACCTATGTGGGAGTGTATGTGGAGTACAGGGAACTCTCCTCCACTGCTGGTGGTGATGCAAACCTATACAGCCACTTTGGAAATCAGTATGGAGGTTTCTCAGAAAATTGGAAATCAGTCTACATCAAAACCCTGTGATACCATTTTGGGCATATAGCCAAAGGATGCTCAATTATACCACAAGGACACTTGCTCAACTATGTTCATAGCAGCATTATTTGTAATAGCCAGAACCTAGAAACAACCTAGATGGCCCTCAATTGCAGAATGGATAAAGAAAACGTATATTTTGACAATGGAGTATTACTCAGCTATAAAAAACAATAACATCATAAAATTTCAGGCAAATGGATGTAACTAGAAAAAAAATCATTCTGAGTGAGGTAACCCAGACCCAGAAATACAAACGTATGTACTTACTAATAAGTGGATACTAGATATAAAACAAAGGATAGCCAGGCCGTAATACACAGCTGCAGAGAAGCTAGGTAACAAGGAGGACCCTAAGAAGGACACATGGATCACCCTAGCAGGGGAAATACATACGATCTCCTGGGTAAACTGGGGGCAAGAAGTAAACTGGAAGCGGTAAGGGGAGGGGATGGAGAATGAGAACATAAGGGAATGGGATGATTGAGTTGGGGGGAAGGATGGTGTGGGAGAGCAAGGAGATAGCTCTATAGATGGAACAACTGAACAGGGTTAGGGAGAAAACTATTGCTAGGGAAATTCCCAGGAATCCTCAAGGATGACCCCAGGTAAGACCCCTAGCAATTACGGAGATGGTGCCTAAACTGGTCTTCCATTGTAATAAGATTGGTGACTATCTTGACTCTCATTTAGTCTTTCACCCAGTAACTGATGAAAGAAAATGCAGTGATTCACAGACAAGCACCAGGCAGAGTTATGGGAGCTCTGTCAAAGAGAGGGAGGAGGGGTTATATGAGCAAGGTGGGGGGGGGTCAAGATCATAATGGGTAAACCCACAGAGACAGTTTACTCAAACTGTCGGAGCTCAAGAACTCTAGACCAACAGCTGCCTATCCTGCATGGGGTCGAACCAGGCCCTTTGCTGGTGGGCAACAGTTTTGTAGCCTGGTCTGATTGTGGGGCCGCTGGCAGTGGGACAGGGTCTATCCCTAGTGCATGAGCTGGCTTTTTGAAGCCCATTCCATATGGTAGCATGCCTTGCTCAGCCTTGATGAAGCCGGGAGGCTTGGATCTCTCTCAAGTGAATGTGCCATTCTTGTGGACTCCCCATGGGAAGCTTTATGCTTTCTGAGGAGTGGATGGCGGTGGGTTGTGGGGAGATGGGGAGAGGATGGAAGGGAGGGCAACTGTGGTGGGTATATTAAATGGAAAAAAAAGAGTATAGAATAATGGTTCCAGTGTCTGGTGAAAATAGATCTGCAAGGATGGGAAAATGCTACTCAGTGCATATTATAGGGAAGTTATTGCACAATAGACTGAAAATACATAGCAATCATCTACTGCATCTTTCTAAAACTATGAGTTGCAAGCTTGCCACTGCAAGCAATTGATAAACATATGAGAATTATGTTTACTTTACCATGATTTATACAACCTATAAGTATATTGAAATGACAACCCACAAACACGTATCACTTCTATGCTTTTATGTATCAGTTAAAAAAATAGCATGAAAAATTGAAATAATTTCCCAAGTTCCTATATGTGCTGACTCTAGGGACTGGAGTCTTGTGGTTCATTCAGCTCTATATAATGTTCTATAAAAAGGTTTACTTCTAATGGCTTATGAATGCAACAAAGCAATTGGATACAATGGCTACTATTCATATTCTGTCTGTCTCAAGAAGCTCACCTGCAGCTGATGTTTGGAAATGAAAATGTGGTAAAGGAAAATATTTTATTTTATTTTTTTTTATTCATTTTTATTGAGCTCGACATTTTTTCTCTGCTCCCCACCCTGCCTCTCCCCTTCCCTTCAAACCTCTCCCAAGGTCCCCATGCTTCCAATTTACTCAGTAGATCTTGTCTTTTTCTACTTCCCATGTAGATTAAATCTATGTATGTCTCTCTAAGAGTCCTCATTGTTGTCTAGGTTCTCTGGGATTACGATTTGTGGGCTGGTTTTCTTTGATTTATGTTTAAAAACCACTTATGAGTGAGTACATGTGATAACTGTCTTTCTGAGTCTGGGCTACCTCACTCAAAATGATGTTTTCTAGCTCCATCTATTTGCCTACAAAATTCAAGATGTCGTTATTTTTTTGGCTATTTAGTACTCTGTTGTGTAAATGCTTTTTAAATATTTGGGTACCATACCATACATAGTTAAGATATTTTCTTTTAAAAATATCTTTACTTGAAGGAAGGGGAAAGATGTTTCAAGCAAAGGTAACAAAGAGTCAATCAGGCATTAACATCCCAGTATCGGACAGAAAAAGCAATTGACAGAAAATTTTCTACCAGAACTAACCAGAAAAGATAAAGAAGTTATTTCATTCTGAACAAAGTACTATACAAGCACCAAAATTCTAAACATATATGCATCAAACTCACTTGTACCCAATTTCATTAAGCAAATGCTATCAGGCCTTAAATCACAAATTAACCCCAACACACTAACTGTAGGTGAATTCTATTCCCCACTGTCATGAAAGGAAAGGTTATCCACATGAAAAAGCACCAGAGCAGTGGAGAAATGACAAAATGGCAAGAAATAATCATACTAAATGGAAAACTTAGGATCATAATACCTACCTACAAGCATATTTTATTAATTAAATTGTTGCCACGTTATATCAATAATGTACATAGTCAATGCATTCTTAATAATAGAAACTTAAATATTGGTAAATAAATTGGAAATTTTTGTTTAAAAAAGCATGTACAAATAGCTGAATGGTTAAATACTACACAATAAAGCACAAGGCTAGGGGTTTGATGCCCAACACTATAATAAATAATAGATAAATGAATAAATGAAGAAAGATAAATGCCCAAAACACATAGGTAAATGTTAAAGACTTTGGCAATATAGTAAAAGTTTATTTCCTTTTTCTACACAGTGTAGTATAGTGTGTGTGTGTTTGTGTGTGTGTGTGTGTGTATAGGTTATAGAACATCTTGTGGGAGATGATTCTTTACCTCTACTGTGTGTATTCGTGTATTCCTGGGATTGAATTTAGGTGGTTTAACTTTAAAGTAACTGATCTATTCACTGTGACATATCACTTGTCTGACTTACTACTCTCAAAAGAAGAGAGCATGCAAGAAAAACCCAATAGTTTAATATTTTCTACATTAACAACTCCGGGAGTGGCAGAGACAGGCGGAACCTTACCGTTAGTCTGATAAAAGCATGAGATCCAGGTTCAGTGTGGTACCATGTTTCAAAATAAGATGGAACAGTGTATCTACATGGATGAATGAACTTGTGAGAACTCTAGTAAAACACACACACATGTAAATACACACACACACACAGAATATTGTGAGGTTTTCTAAGTCATTGAAGAAAAGTTACACAAAGTAATAGAGACTGCTGGGATTTAGAAAAAAGGATCATATAGAGATAATATCGGTCATTATGCAGTGGGCAGGGGTCTTGCTAATAGGCACACAGAGACTAAAGTACATAAATAACAAGTTAGAATAATATGAAATATCTAAGCATAAAGCTTAGAAATCAGAAAGATCACGAATTAACGGTAAACTGTTGCTAAAAGGTCAGTTCTACCCTGACATCTAACAAAGTTATAAATCAAATACTGACAATATTTTCATGGGAGATAGCCTACTCCCTGTGATGAGAAAGATCTTGCAAGTGTTCAAATGGCAATAGATCTACTTGAAGAAAGCCTAAAACTATAGCTATCAGAGATCTAACGTCAATAATGGACAGGATGTTTCTGAAATGCCTATTAGAACAATAAGAAAAGTAATTTCAGGAAATAAAAGAGGAGAATTTCATCACCAATTCAGTGTTAATAATCTACACCCATAACTAGATATTGTGACCTAGAAATAGTAACAACTGCAAAACAATAGTACATAGTTACCAGTACTGAAATGTACCAGAGGATGGATGATCAGGAAAAGCCTTCAACACGTGATCATAAACATGTATAAAGGAATAAGGGTGTTTAAAAATTTAAAGGAGAGTGTGGGATTAGTATGGAATAAGGTGCTGAATATTCTGCAAACATGTATATAATATATATATATATATTTGCAAACATGTTAGTAAATGTATGTACACTATGAAACAAGATGTGAAAGGAAATCTCAGATCTGAAAACTAAGAACAGTAAGTAAAACATATTCACTGAAAGTGCTTAACAGAGATTAGCTTAAAGAGTCATTGAAATTTGCAATACACTATAATACTTTAGAGTTGAGAGTGTAACAGTAATGGTAAAAAGTTGGAGTAATTTTCAACTGCATTGTGATCCCATTCCAACCAGTCAGAACAGCAATTTAAAAGGGATGGGGCATAAAGTGCATTCAATTTCTTACTTGAACTTTTTGCAACACTGTTCTATTTCTCTTAAACTAAGTCCTTTGTTATGTAGATAGAAACTATTTCTCTTCCCATTCAAATAACCCATTTTCATTCACTCCCTTTTATCTGTTTTTTACGCTAACGTGTTTAAGTGTAACACCCATGTTGAAGTTCCACAGGATCGGAATAGCTATTCTAAGTGTATAAAAATTCATTGAGATGTACACCCTTTTGATCTAATTTCAGGGCATGCTGTTTTCAATTTGACAGTTATTTATAATGAAGATTTAATTTAAATGAGGAAAAACTCAACAAATGTTGGAAGGTTTGAAGAGATAAAGAAACTCATGCACTGTTGTTAGGAATGGAAATTAGTACATTACCTATATAAATAAAAATATCTGGCTTTGCCTACTTCTAAGCACATACTGGAAGTACACACAGGCAGACTACAGAGATAGTAGCAATTGCATGCTCATACTTATCGTTGCACTATTGACAATAGCCTATAAGCCTATCAACAGATAAATGGATGAAAGAATGTGTCCTACACATATGCAGTGAGTGTTATTCAGTTTTACTAGCTATAAAGGAGAGTGAAATGTTGTCATTTGTAGGAACATTGCCTAGAACTGGACAGCATCAGGCCTCTCATAAAGTCATCACCGAATAATAGAGAAAGGGTAAGAGGGAGGCCCTGAGTTTGGGGATTACAGAAACAGCACTTCCTGATGGGTGGCTTCTGTATACTGAATATGAAGAGCAATTTACAATAATTTGAGATTTGCAAGTATAATTACAAGAAGAATGATAGTGTAGCAACAGGAAAAGTGTGACCCTGTCAGAATATGTGGGTTATGATGCTGTGACCAGACAAGAGGTTATATTACTGCATAATAGGTTTATAATACATACTTTTTAAGCAATATGCATCAAAATATCTTAGAAATATCTCTACATAATGAAGAATCTAAACAATGACCAAGATGCATACCAGCTTTCATTGAACGGGGCATTGGTTTTGTAATGTTCATATTCTTCTTCATAATAAAGTCTCATGCAATAAGGTTCACAAGTCAGGCACCATCTCTTGTTTCTCCAGTATGTGAAAGAATATATGGAACATGACCATAATGTAAATATATGTATTACATCAACAAACACATTCATTGAAGTCCTCTCAAATAACATATAATTAGACATATGTGACATTATAATGATATTAAAAGAACACTATCTATATGAATAATGTTATGATAATGCAGGTAACATAATGAAAAACTTCATTTGGAGAGAGTATTAAAGCAGAGTGATCGTCCTTAACAAATAAAATACCCAGGGAGTTTATGTTACCCTAATGTCATACTGACTTTCTGTGCTATTCCTGTCTCTGCTTCCCCTTATCCTGTCCTAATCCCTAAAGAAAGAAGGAAGAAGAATGGACCTTATAGGGATTTAAGGCTAGATAGCAATCACTTTCCCAGTTGGAAGCAGAATTAGCCTTTCTTGTCTATTTCTATGGAGCATTTACTATCCCCTGCCTCATATTTAAAGAAAAAGTCTGTTTTTACATGTCAGTCTAACTCTCAAATTTATGTAGAAAAACTCTTTAAAAATGAAATGATTCTTCATAGAATGTGGGAGGATTTTTTAAATCTTCAATTACTCTATTACATCGCTCAATGTCAGCTTCCAGGAGGCGTTCCTTCCATTTTCAACATATACACAGCATCAACACAGTGTCAAAGAGTGACTTTGTCACAGCTGGTATCCCAATGGAGCTATTAATTTCTTTTGAAATCATGTTCCCTTTGTGATATAAGCAGATTATAAATAAATTGTGAGGAGGAATTATTTTCATGATTTTATGATGCTATCTGCAATCATGATACAGATCATGATCAAACATGTTCTCATTTGAAATATTAGCTAGACAGATGATTCATAATTCTTTTGGGTTGAAAACTCTAAGAAATATTTTTAAATCATGAATGCCGACATCAGGACTGATACTGCATAAGGTTACTCTAATTTTCATGTGAAGTCCAAGTATTGTAACAATTATGGCTCATTATGCTGTCAAAGACAGACCTGTATTCAGTAACTATTTCCAACTGGAGACAGACTGCGTTGTTGCCCACGGCTTTTCAATAACCTGTGACAATCCAGCCTGCAGAGGTTAGAATTTAGCTATGACATTGTCATCATTTTGTCTCAGTTCCTAAATTATCCAGCTTTTTTTTCCCCTGCAGAGATCACAGATAAGTCCCTTGTTCTTGTTCATTCTGGAAGAGTTCCTCTCAGTTCCCCCACATAATAAACATGATTTTCTAATGATTATATTCTTCATACGATGGCTTTCATCTAGTGCAGCACATGAAGGCTGAAAAAAAAGAGAAAGGGAAAGTGCATATAAATGGAAGATACTACTTTTAACTTAGCTTTTGCAAAGGGAGACACAGTCTTTAATTTAAAACATTTCAAGGCCTCCTTAGAGGTGGACTTTGTCCTTCCATGCCCTTCTTACATGATCTGAACTATGCCAAGTTATTCTGGAGTTTGCTCCTTCTCAAGATTGCGTGTAGACAGAAACTTGTGATTTGTTTTTTCACTATCTTCACCAATTCCTATGCCAGTCTTAAAAAATTGTGTTTCACATATATATATATCACACACACACACACACACACACACACACACACATATATATATACACACACACACACAAATATTGTGTTTAAATGACAAATAATATTTTGATTTTGTAATCTTTAAATCTAGGTTGCAATTTAAACTTCTAACTAAAAAGTTTAAGGGTGAAGATCTATTTTGGGTGTAAAGAAGTTTAAAGAAAGAAGCAGTGCTTGGTTCCTTGGATTACATTATAAAATCCTGATTCTCAACCTAAAGGGACCCTCAAGACAGATTGCCTGCTCTCTGACACAAACGTTTTTTGATTAGAGATCTAAAAATGTCTCTTGGGTTGAATTCATTGAAATGTGAGAAAAATACACATAAGGGGAGAAAACAGGTAACTGCAGCCTTTCTAATGAAAGAAGCCACAAAATTACAATCACTATTATTAAAACTGTAATCACCCTGGATTTATAACAATTATGACAGTGGTGTTTTAATGAAAGAGTGAGAAGAGTTGGAGAAGTAGCTGTGCTGTAAAATTGCTTGGTATCATCCTCTGATTTTCCTGCAAGCTTTTCAATGGAAATGTAAGGGAATTAGTTTTCACTGAAATGAGTCGCATATGAAAAGCCACAGAAACTTTTATATGAACATCTGCATTTCTATGTCCCATATCTGCCTAAATACTTTCATATTTGCCTTTGTATCTATCTACCTGTGCACATATGTAGAATATAGCCCATATTCCAATGAATGGATATATTTAATTCATTCTGATTTGGGTCTGAAAACAGTGGTTTGTGTTGCTTTTATTAAGTTCAAGATGAGCTTGGAGATGAAAGAGTAATGCAATGCATCTATGCGTTCATTGAAATTCACATCTCTAGATGAAGGAACTGGAAAACCTACAGTCAAAATCTTCTCTTAGACAACTCATGCTCCATAATCACACATAAATTTCTTTTTTCCCTTTGATTCAGAGATATACACTCTTTTTCAAAATTCCAAGATTTTTTAATACAAAATATTTTATGATTATGCTGCAAGTACTCTCAGATCCTTCCAGACACTTTTTCTCTCTTTCATTAGAATACAAGCAGGTATCTAAATATAATAATAATCAACAATAATAACCTAAAATAAAATGAAAACAAACTGTTTTAAGACATATCAGAGGAGCAGAAGCAGAAGGGGCAAAGAAGAGTGCACAAAACAGATGTTGACAGAGATACACCTGATAATTCACATACCAAAATTATCAAAACAGTACCGGAAACTATTATATCTATTCAAGAGACCTCTAAAGAAAATAAATAAAAAGACAATGCCCAGACATCGCATTATGAGACAAGGAACCTCCAAAAAGGCCATTGAGTTTATTTTGTGTTGATCATCAACTGCTGAGCATGGGGTTCTTTTTGTACTCTCAGCGGTGCTCTGTTGGAGAAAACTTACCTTTCTCTTTTGAGCTGCTGTCAATTGGATACAGCTTCCGGGTTAGGGATGTGGTCTTGTGTCCACTGCTCTCAGCACTGGGACCCCATCTAGCTTAGGCCTGTGTAGGCCCTGTGCATGCTGCCAGAGTCCTTGGGAGTCCCAAGAGCATCCATCCTGCGGGGCTTGGAAAGCCTTTTTTCTCATTTAGCCTCCATTCCCTCTGGCTCTTACAATCTTTCCAATTCATAATAGTCAAATTATAGAATATTGTTTAGGTAATCCAAGTCGATTTACTTGCTCGTAAACTATAACAGAATTGCCATTTTCTAAGTTCCTAACTTGTAGTAAGGAGGAGCAGCGGCCCTGTCCCCCCAGCGGCCCTCTCCCGCCGCCCAGCTCCCGGCCGCAGGGCTCCCGACCACCCGGCTAGCTTAAGCCCCGAAATAACCACACGGAAATTGTATTAATTAGCAGAATAGACATTATACTAGGAAAAGAGCAGGTTGCACAGTCAGGTCTATGATAAATAACATCAATGATATAACTGTAGACATATAACTCATTCAACTGATAGTATTTGGTTTCTTGTACTTTAATTCTACTAAACTTCACTGCAGCTTCCTGAATACAGCCGTGCTGGCTTCTTTCTTCCTGACAGCATGAAGATCATGCTTGCATGGAAACAAGACCTGTGCATGTCATCGACTTTCCATATGAATACTTCACAGCCATGCATTTGACTTTATGTTTATTAAATGTTGCTATGCAAGGGTGGTATTTACCCATAATTCCTACTTGACGTGAATCGGTTTACCATATCCATCTTGATGACTTACATATCAGGAGCAGGGACACTAGAACAAACCACAGAACTGATTCTATCTGGACTTGACGCCACTGCAGAGACAAGAAAGGAAAATGGAAAGTAACTTTTAAAATCTGTCCCTGTCATTTCGTCTGTGCGCCAAAGCAGGAAAGTATACTGCTTTACTATTTAAGCAAGACAAACTAGCATTATATTCTGAGACATGTGCATGCTATTCACAATATCTGGCTGACATTTTGGCTCCTTTCTGTGGCACTTGTCTCTCAATCTAAGAAAGGTATCATTTTCCTCGGTGCTCTCGCCACCCTCAATTTCTACCCCTCCCCCCTTCTTATGTTGCAGGGGGGAATAAAAGACCTTGACTTGATCTTTTCTTCATTCTGGATTATTTAAAAATACTATGTATAAATGAAAGTCTGACTCCTGAGATGACGCTTGATTTATAGTGTTATTTATTTAATTATTCATTTGCCAGATAATGGAAAGAACCAGTAGAGCTGAGGTCAAATTGAAATATACCATATGAAGTGTGATTTGAGAGCTGGAGACAGCTCCACAGACATGGACTGATTGTCACTGACTGTGCAACTGTCATCCCGTCATGGTTAGGCATATTAAATGGCATGACACTTTAGCAGGGCATGTCAATTCAGTGATGACTGAAAAGGACTAGGCTACGTGTATGCTAATCTGCAAAGGCAACTCCTCTGCAGTCTCCAATTCCTGTCGAAGCATTGACAATTTCCAGTTTGTTGTCAGAAGAGGGAAAGAGAATTGTTCTCCAAATTGCAGCTCCAACTTGGCTTTTTCTCAGTCTTCAGTCATTGTCCTAACGAGTATGAATAGAAATAGGGTTTCAGAATACAGAGATGCAAATTTCATCCAAACCTGGAGTAAAAAACGAACAATATATGCATGTTTGAGAGGTGGGTGCATGAAAAAGTAAGATTACAAAGTTAGGTTTGTATAAAAGTGGACAAGAAACCAAACTCAGTGACATATATAAGTCAATCAATTGAGAAACTAAACAGGATAATAAAGTCATTTTTTAAAGTTTGTCTATAAATAAAGATAATTTCTTTCAAAAAGGAAATTGTGTATTTTAAAAGATAAGTAGTATTATATATTTTCATTTGTGAATTTTTTTTCCTTGAGAGGAAATTTGATAGCCTGAGTGAAAGGAAATTGACTTCTAACCATATGGTTTATGCAGGTAGCCATTCAACGCAGATTCAAAAACTGAACTCATCATATTCTGAAATGGAAGTTGAAAAAGTTTCTTTTTAATACATTATTTAATATTTGTTTATATATATATATGTATGTATGCATGTATGTAGAGCACCACATGCAGACCTGGTGCCTGCAAAGGTCAGGAGAGGGCTTCGAATACTCTATATTTGGAGTTAGTGATGGTTGTAAGCCACCATGTAGATGCTTGGAACTGAACCAAGGCCCTCTGAAAGAGCAACAAGTGTTCTTAACTGATTAGCCCTATTTCCAATCTTTTGAACAAAACTTCTAGTAAGAATTCTACACATAAACTACATGCAAACCCACTTGTATATGTTTCCTTAAGTTGAAAAACATCTGTGCATCTCTTGTATAAGGGGAATGCTGCTTACAGAACTACATAAAGCCAAGGAAATTCATATTTTAACTTGAAGAAAGATGTCCAAAAATTATTCTAGCCCACTAAGTACTGTGCATAATTATTTTTGATAGGGCATTTTTCTCTAGCAAATCTATTATTCACTTCTGATTTTTTTTCTCATTTTAAAGAGCAGAGCCAACTAAAGATCACTATGTTGGTTTTTTTTATTAGTATCTTTTGATTCTTAGATTTTGAGCAAAGTCCTAGGCAATAAATCAAGTGACTTTGATCAAAGTCTTTGGAAAATGTGATGCTTTAAGGATATGTTTAATTGAATCACAGTTTGAAGTGGCAGCAAAGTGAGTTTGCCCTTTGTGGTAACATACCTAGGAATTCTGATCTATATTCCTGATTGCTATTGATTTTTCTAGATTTCATTATGAAATCAATAATTGTTGCACACGGTAAAATAGTTTACAAGGGTCGCAACATACTGCGGCCTTCTGAAAACACACTGAGCTTGGTGAAGCCACCCAGGCAGCCAATTAGGAGAAAACATCTATTAGGTAAAAACAGGGCAGTCCCATTGACTGCTATTGATTTTCTTAGCCCTGTGAAAAGACAATCAATTAGGTAAAGAAGGCTAATGTTACAGCTGCAATTTAATAACCCCTAAGAAAAAAGGAGGACTATTGATTCCTGACGTGGAATGTTGCGCTTTATTGAAATACTCTGAACTTCACCTGTCTTTTAATCAGTCCTGTGGAGAAGGAAGAGGCCCGCCTTTCTGTCTGTATAGAATCCCAATTATTAAACATCTTTGGTGATGCCCAGACCTAAGAAATGCAAATGAAACAGAACTTTGAAGAAGCACAAGGCCGGACTGAATACGAGATCATGGGAGCTATTGATAGAAACTGTCTTAGAGAAGGTTGTTTCTTTTTCTAGAGAGCTCACTAGAGTGCCACCTGTCATTTTCAAAAGCAAAGTCAGTTTTGCCAACCAGCCGTGAATGACAAATAAAGCTTTATATGAAACACAAGGGCATATTATGTGCTATTGTGAATTCGCCTAAGTGCTAATTTATCTGGCTTGTTCTCTTCGGCAAACAGAGGCACAGACACATGAAATAATCCACCTAATTATGGAGCTATTTAGGAGAAAAACAAAGCAAGGTGTTTTTGTGTGTTGCAGAAAGTGCATGATACAAGAAAGGTTTCTCACAAAGCCTAATGTTGCTAATGAAAATAACTGAAATGTTGTAAGCTGCTACAATTTCAGAACAAATAAACTTTTGCCAGTTTTGGATCTAGGGAGTCCCAGCTGCTTTTTCTAAACAGATACCTACTTTTCTTCCTTTCTTTTTTTTTTTATTTAGTACCTAATTGTAAATAGCTAATAGGCCTAACCCCTTTCAAGTATAAAATCTGAGCTGAGAAACCTCATATAGATATTTTCTTTATGCTTTGCTCTTCTATTGCATGTATTTGATCCTTTCTCCCTCATTATATATATGCCTTTTTACCAGCAGACAGCTGCTATTCACAGTAATTGCTAGGGCAGTCAATTATACTTTAAATAGACCTACTTGAGGACAAATGGTGGTCTAAATTGTACTAAAGACATACCATACACAAAGACTATGTCATTTCTAGTATCTGAAACATTCTAAATATTCCTGAGCACCAATGTGGTTTATGTACTTTAGTATGTCAAAGTATTTCTTCAAAATATTTATAGAATATAATTGAACTATTCTGTGAGCTGTTGCTTAATCATTTAAATTTGTGCTATAAACAGGAAAATATATTTCACTAATTCCCCCTTGCATATATGTGTACTTAGATAGCTAAAATTAGCAAATGTGTTGTTATCTAATTTGTTAACAATAATTTTCCCTTTATTGAAAACTGTATGTATTCAATATGCATTTATGTTTATGTGTTAATATTTATATTTAATACAGTGTATACTTTCAGGTGTTAATTTATTCCTTAGTGATTAGAAATTCATAAAAGCAGCTGCGGATTTAAGCAAAAAATTTGATTTTAGAATTTAAAAAAAAACAGTAGGTAAACATAGCAGGTTTCTTTTATATATAGTGTCTTATATATGCTGTAACAATGATGTTATAAGCATGATTAGAATATTTTATAAGTGAGAGTGACACATTTCTGTTAGTAACAGTATCACTGATAAAGTAGCCAACAGATAATTAACTAATTAAAGTTCAATACACAAAAACAGAAAATGTGTTTATATGCAAAAAAGCAATTATATTTTTAAAATCATTACTTGTATATACAGTACTTTTTGCTAACATTTGTGTAAAAACAATAAGTACGCTGACATTTAGATATTGTAACAAATACCTATTATTTTGTAATGTTGGTTCTCAGTTTCAAAATGTAGTACAAAAAAGTCATTTCTTCTTAAATTTCTCATTTTGTTATGTTTATAAAATATATGTTTACACTCTTCTACTCTCATATGTATCTGAGATGTCTGTAGCATGCCCCTAGGAGAGCTTTGGTGTACTTATTTTGATCTTAAAGAGTTAAGATAGTACCCTGCCCCCTCAGATTAGCACTAGTGAATATATGAGACAGAAACAGCATCTAGCTTTACGCTAAAAAGGTTAAAATCTAATAAAAGGAGAGTAAGTACATATGTAAACTCCAAGGAAGTCTCTTTTCAACACTACACCTCTACTAGAGAAAAGTAAGAAACATTTGACTATCCAAGTTACACTAGAGCAGTCCTTTTCAAAGACATCTTTCTAATTTTTACAGAATTTATAAGTTTACTTTAAATAATATAGTTTTTGTATAGATATGATCTAGTTAAACTTTCAAGTTCTTAAAAAGTGGTTCAAAAATTAATGAGCACAACTGAATAGACCAAAATGATTTTTGCTGGAGGTTGTATAGGAATTTGATTAGTGGTACTGGGTATCTGAGATGATGGGCCAACTTGATAACTTCTCATTTTATAAAAGTGCAATTCCAGGTAAATTGTTTTACATCCCCAACCCCATTCAAATGCTCTCTTACAAAATGTGTTGAAAAAGTAGTTCTATATATAATGAATTTCTTTTTAGATACAACAAATTTAATAAAAGCAATGCACATCAGAAAATATGATAAGTAAATTGTATGTGTTGTTATTATTTTATAGTTACATTTATATTTTAAATTGTACTCTAGGTATACTAAAAGTGTTTCAGGAAATTTATGAATCGCACAAGGATTCATTTGAATGTTTTAGACTGTGCTTGCTAATTTAATTATAGATATCTAAGAGTATGATGTATTCAAAGAAATTATGATTTTATGGCAGGACATATTGTAAATGGGAACAAATTCATGGCCATTTATTCACATCATTGCCGCAAACAAATGATTAATATGAAAGGGGTCTCCATCACAAGAGTATAAAGAGCAAAGTTTAGATGAATATAGTTTATAAAAACTGAGCATATGAAATTTATATGTATGCTTTGTCTTAGTGAGTAGTCCTGTTTTGATTTATAGAGAAATTAGCTAAACATCATCAATTATCAGTATAGTGTTTCTAACCAAGAAAAGGACTTTGATAATTACCAGGAGAAAATTTTGATATTCATAATGGGTAGAATAGGGGCTCTGCATATCTAGGAAATCAAGAGGTCACCCAGCTCTCTAAAAGTAGGTAAGATCTCCCTAGAGTAGAGATGAATTCAGACCCATCTGTTGGTAGTGTGCTGCTGTCAGTAATTCCTCACTTAGGTGCATGTCTTTGATTTAATTACCTTAGTTATTACTGAATATACAGATGTGCTGTATGTGCGTAGAGACTTTTGTTAGTGAGTTTTATTTGTATGAAAGAAGGATTTTCATTGTGATATTTTTGTAGATGTATATAATATAATGTAACCATTATAACTTTACTTTCAACCTCTCTTATCCATTTTAACTCTCCTGTAGTCCTGTTCCTCTTTCCCAAAATAGTCTCATTTCTACTTTCCTGTCTAAGAAAATATATAAACCCATTTTTCGGAAAAGGGGCATTTAGGTTGTTTTCAGATGCTGGCTATGACAAACAATGCTGCTTTAAACATAGTTGAGCACACGTCCTTGTGGTATGTTTGAGCGTCCTTTGGGTATATACCCAAAAGTTGTATTACTGGGTCTTGAGGAAAGTTGTTTCCTAATTATCTGAGAAATCACCATACTCATATCCAAAGGGGATATACCATTTTGCACTCCTAACAGCAATGCAGGAGTGTTCACTTTATCCGCATCCTCTCCACTTTAAGTTGTTATCAGTGTTTTTGATCTTGGCCATTCTTACAGGTGTAAGATGGAATCTCAGAGTTGTTTTGATTTGCATTTCTGTGATAGCTAAGGATATTGAGCATTTCCTTAAATGTCTTTCAGCCATTTTAGATTCCCCTGTTGAGAGTTCTCTGTTTAGGTGTGTACTCCAGGTTTTTATTTTTTTTTGGATTATTTGGTTTTTTGATGAATAATTTCTTGAGTTCTTTGTATATTTTGGAGATCAGCTCTCTGTTCGATGTGTGTTTGGTGAAGATCTTTTCCCAGTGAAAATGTGGCACATATACACAGCGGAGTAATACACAGCAGAAAAAATAATAACATCTTTAAATTTGCAGACAAATGGATGGATCTAGAAAACATCATATTGAGTGAGGTAACCCAGACCCAGAAAGACAAATATCGTATATACTCACTCATAAGTGACTTTTAGACACAAAATAAAGAAAACCAGCCTACAACTCACAATCCCAGAGAACCCAGAGAACAATGAGGACCCTAAGAGAAAGATACACATGGATCTAATCTACATGGGAAGTATAAAAAGATAAGATCTCCTGAGTAAATAGGGAGCATGGGGACCATGGGAGAGGGTTGAAAGGGAGGGGAGAGGAAGGCAGAAAAGCAGAGAAAAATGTATAGCTCAATAAAATCAATTTTAAAAAAGAAAATATATAGATTTAAAGAAGGTCTGGTAAGATTCTGTGCTGAATATATTTAGACTTGGGATGTGTATATGTGATGTAATGTGTGTGTTTGTGTGTGTGTGAATGTGTGTATGTGTGTGTGTCTGTGTGTGTGTGTATAACAGAGAGAGAGAGAGGGAGGAGGGAGAAAGAGATTTCCATGTTCTTGTAGAGGTTAGAAGAAAGCTTGACGATCTCTTGGAGCATGAACTACATGAGGGATATTAGCTGCCTTAATGCAGGTGCTAGAAATTGAACTCAAGTCCTCTGGAAGAGCAGCAAACACTCTTAACCCCTGAACCATTTGTGCAGATCCCTAATTACCATCAACTGGAAACTAAGAACTGGATTACATTAGTGCACTGGGTCAGTAGTCTAGCATATGTGAAGATGCAGCAGGAATACATATCTTGTTGTTATCTTCAACAGCAATTGTCTACTTTGAAATGCACATATCATCATATTGCCCTCCTTCCCATATTTCCTCTTAGTTGAGAAAAATTTATTACTGCACATATATCATTGCATACTCTGGGTCTTTTTAGATTGTTAATTTAATCTTGGATTGCATTTCACAGGCATATACACGTAGAAATTCATTCACTTACTTTAGAGTTTTTAATTTTGTAGAAAATTGATAGTTAAAATATGTCCTAATGGTTCTCTAAATTTCATCATTGTCTGTTATAATATTCAAAAATACAAACATACAGAACTAATTTTATGAAGCCTCAATTTTCCTGATACCTGCACACATAAAGACCCAACAAAGACAGAGTATTAGAAAACAATTTCTCTTATGAGCACAAATGCAAAAATTCTCAACAAAATACTTGGATATCAAACACAAAACACTGCAAACAGATCATCACTATGGTCAAGAAGGCTTACATTATTCCAGAGTTACAGGGATGTTTCAGCATATATAACTTGATAAATGTAATCTACCATATAAACAAAGTGAAAGACAAAAACACCAAAAAAAACCCATCTCATTAAATGTAGACAAGGCCTTTGATAAAATCCAACACTGTAGACAGAGAGTGCACATTTGCTTCCCAGCCACCCAGACCCAAAATAATCATAGAGAATCTATATTAATTAAAACACTGCTTGACATAGCTTATGCATATCTCTAGCTAGCTCTTACATCTTAAATTAACTCATTCCTATTATGTTATATTTTACCAGAAGGTTTATGGTATACCAGTAAGGTTCCAGGGCATCTGTCTCCTGCGGCAGCTACATGGTGTTTCTCTCTGACTCCACCTACTCTCTCCTCCTCTATCTGCTTGTAATTCCTGCCTTGTCCTATTCTGCAAAGTAGTAGGCCCAAAGCAGATTCTTTATTAACCAATGGTATCCATAGCATACAGAGGGGAATCCCACATCACCATCCTTTTTTCTGTCCAAATATAATGGAAGGTTTTAAATTTAACATAGCAAGATTACATACAACAAAACAGTTATCAAGCAAGAATTATAGTAACAATATTTATATCTACTTTATCTTTTATCATAACTAAGCAAGACTATAACTATCTAGTCTTCAACTCCATCACAGAGTCCAGAGGATATAATATTATCTAAGTAAAGAGGAAGTACATTGTAAGCAACTTCCAAAACTCTAGAATTGATAGAGACTGCCTGGACAGTCACCCAAAGTTCTGTAACATTGGAACATCCATGTTCAGCCTATAGGCCTAAAGGATCAAGCAGACTTTTCCAAGAAGCAGGACATTTTAAAGACATTTTCACCTATGTTGATAGTTGGTCAGTTATTTCTTCATTGTCTTATAGAATTTCTGGCAGAATCTTTTATGAAGCAGGAGCCCCAAAGGACTTTCTCACCTTTAGGCAAGGTCAGCAGTCATTTTTCTGTGGTTCCTGCATATCCAGTTTATATAGCATAACATCAAGCAGTCCAGGCAAGAGCAGTTTCTTGCCCAGATGGCTGGCAAACTCCATAAGGAGCCTCTTCAAAGCCCATCATCCTTTTGAAGTACATTGGTTTTGTCAGGAGCAGATGAGTCTCATTGTCATAAAAAGTCCTAAGGTCTTAAAATGTTTTAAATTCTATATTCTGTTAGTCTTTGAAAGTTTAAAGAATAGAGTCAGATGGATAAATATCCATCTGAAATATATCTCTGTACATCTAGAAAACCTAACTAACATGACTACAAGCTTGACTATTATGGTTGACTATCTATTAAACTGTATTTCTTAATTATACATTGCATTTTTAAATGAGCTTCACAAACATACTACCTTAATTAAGAGCAGAAATATACATATAACAAAATTGACATTAAATTTGTATCTATAAACCAAGATCCCTACCAATGCAAAGTATTCATCTCATTAGAATATCCCCCTTTAAGTGTAAATAAACATTCATAAACAATATTTGGCTTGGGCACAGTTCTCTCCAAGATGATTCCTGCTTTTTGTTGGGCTAAGTAATTTTAGGGGTTATAGAGACCTTTCAAGGGGTCTTGGTACATCACACCACTTTAGCCTGGAAGGAATCCACAGGTTTTCATCCTCTATGGAAACAAAAGCAGAACCTGTTTTGCAAAGCAACTTATCCTTTGACCCAAATTTTGAAGTCAAGATACCTTGATAGATAGATTAGATATAGATAGATATATATGTTGGTTTAGGATAGCAGCTATACAATGAAATATCTCTCTTTAATTAGCCTATTCACAGTCAAAAAATTCAAAGAAAACACAATAATATACATAATCCAGGCTCTTTGTGTATATTCTATCTTTACATGGCTTATTTTTCTTACTCTATTACTTTATAATATAAACTTTATACAAGTTTAATATTTATTTTACTTCTTTAATCTAGGACTGTCTGTACTCTTTTATATTATAACTGTCTATATTCTTTTTCCCTCTCCTAAGCCTATGTATGTTTATCTAACACTGTCACCCATTCAGAGGTATTTTTCATCTGAATATGTCTTTATTGTGTATCGCTAATCCTTTTCTGACCAAGAACGCTTTTTAAAACGTTTAGTGACATAGCTAGGACTAAGGCTGCTTTGCCTTTTGCCTCTGCCCAGTGAAACATGTTCACTGCCTCTGCAGGCCATGCACACTGCCCCAATTCCAGGTAGGCAGCATGTCTATGACACTTCATTAGGCAGTTTGTAACACTCTGCTCACAAACCCCATTCAAGTGCTTGACCTCCTGAAAGAGCCAGAGTTTGTGCTGGCAGCACTAACCAAATGTGTCTTTTCTTATTCTAAATCAGTAGGCCTTTTCTTAAAGGAGCCATGAAACCCAGCAAACAGAGTCCATCCAAAACAAAACAAAACAGCTATGAAAAAGCTCCACTAAACTCTGTTTTTTACGTCTACTATTCCTTTTTGAGCTCTCTCAGGATTTACGTGGATGTAGTTGCCCATGTTGAGGCTCCAATTCGTAGTTGAAGGCAGCTCATTCGTTTCCTGGCTGTCCAGACCCAAATAACCACATAGAAACTGTACTAATTTAAACACTGCTTGACCTATTAGCTTATGCATATTTCTAGCTCTTACATCTTAATTAACCTATCTTTATTATTTTATATTTTACCATGAGGCTCATGCAATACCAGTAACTTTTCAGGGCATCTGTCTCCTGCGGTGGCTACATGGTGTCTCTCTCTGAATCCACCTACTTTCTCCTCCTCTGTGTGCTTAGAATTTCTACCTTGCCATATTCTGCACTACAATAGGCCCAAAGTAGATTCTTTATTAACCAATGGTATTCATGGCAAACAGATGGAAATCCCACATCACAACACCCATTCATGGTAAAAGTCCTGGAGAGATTAAGGATATAAGGCATAACTATAATAAAAGTGGTTCACAGCAAGCTCATAATCAATATCAGCTTAAATGAAAAGAAACTCAAAACAATTCAACTAAAATCCAGAGCAAGACAAGATTGTCAACTTTCTCCATACTTATTTGATATAATATTTAAGGTCTTAGAAAAAATAATAAAGCAAATCAAGGAGTTCAAGGATACAAATAAGAAAGGAGGAAACCAAGTATATTTATTTGTAGATTATGTGATTGTATGCATAAATGACCATAAAAACTCTACCAGTAAACTTGTACAGTTGTTAAACCCCTTCAATATACAAGTAGTATAATTTATAGGCAAAAATAATTAGCTTTCTTATATACAAAATGACAGACTGAGAAAGGCATCAGGAAATAAAATTTAAAAAAACTATTTTGGAATGTTGTGGGATAATACTCTTGTATACTGTAAAAAATATTTGTCACTCATAATAGTTTAATAAAATGCTAATTGGCTAGCAGCCAGGCAGGAAGTACTGGTGAGGTAACCAGACTAGGAGAATTCTGGAAGAGGAAAGGCAGAGATGCAGTTACCAGCCAGATGCAGAGAAGACAAGATGAGAATGCTTCACTGATAATAGGTACCAAACCATGTGGATAAATATAGACAGAATTATGGATTAATTTAAGTTGTAAGAGCTAGTTAATATTAAATCTGAGATAATAGGCCAAACAATTTATAATTAATATAAGCCTCTGTGTGTTCCTTTAGGACTGAATGGCTGTGGGATTGGGTGGGACAGAATCTTTCATCTACAAATGATGCCCAAATGTTTGGCAAAAATTTCTACATAAAGCCTGAGAAAACAGAAAAAAAAAGATTCTAGGCAGATAACAGCAGCTCTTCCTCTGGTAGGCTCTGTTTTCTGGCACAAGCATAGACATTGCTCCTTTACGAAAGACTTCCTGATTCAGTCTTAGCAGCAAAAACCTCAAAGCTTTTTTAAGAGGTCCTACCAACAACTTAAATGGTATTTATTAGTAGCCAACAGCATGCTTCTTGGTGGTGCATGAACCTAGAAACTCCACAGAGTTGTTGTAAAAACTTGGCTTCCTCCAGTACTTCAGCCATGAAACTAGACTCTCAGAAAGCCAAGGAGTGGGGAAGATCCATTAATCCTAGTCATATCACTTAGCAGATTAAAGACTCATACGGTCAGAAAAAGATAAACATATACATTAAAGACAGATTCAGATGTAAAAATCCTCCAAAGAGTTTACACTGTGTTTAAAAATATATGTTAATAAAAATATATGTAGGCTTGGGAGAGAAAAAGAGTAAAATTAAAAAGCCAAGTAAAGATTGAAAATACACAGAGAATCTGCATGCTGTATGTTCTTGTCTTTGAATTGTTTCACTGCTGAAGAAGTAGCAACAGCTGCTAAAAGATATTTGATTATAAATGCTGAAGGAGTAATTCAACCTATATATTTTGAAAATGCCTTCACTTCAAAATTTAGGTTAAAAGATATGTTACTTTGGAGAAGGAAAAAAGTTAAACAAAAGAGCTTAGATTCAGAGTTCCTATTTTGAAAAGAAAAAAAGTGAAATGTTGTGAGATAATACTTTTGTACACTGTAAAGTTGTGTCACTTGGATTGGTTTAATAAAGCACTGATTGGTCAGCAGTCAGGCTGTGTGTTTCTTTTTGACTGAATGACTGCAATACCAGCCAGGACAGAAACTTCTGTCTGCATTGGCGTACTTTGACCAAAGTAATGAAAGAGCTATAATATAGAACCTTTAAGACATTGGAGAAAGAAATTGAAGAAGATATCAGTAAATGGAAAGACTTTCCATGTTCATGGATTAGTGGATTAATATACTGAAAATGACTCACCAAACAAAATCAATCTACAGGGTCAATCAAATCCCCCATCCAAAAATTCAACATAATTCGTAACCAAAACTGAAAAGATAACTTTCAGCTTTGTATGGAAACACACAGACAAAAAAGAAGAATAGATTAAACAATTCTGAATTAAATCACAGCAAATACAGCAACAATAATTTTTCTGGAAGTATCAGCACCCCCAAATTCAAACTATACTACAGAACTATAGTAATAAAACAACATGGAACTGTTATAATGGAGACATATCAGTGTAACTGAATTGATATAAGTACAAATACCTATGGACACTTGATTATTTATAAAGGATCCAGAATGCACACACACACACACAATTGAATATTAGTTAGCTGTAACAATAATGAAACCATGAAATTCTCAAGCAAATTGATGAAGTTAAAAAAATCATTCTGAGTGAGGAAATCTAGAGCCCAGAATAGAAATATAATATACATTTGCTTAGGTTGGCTATTAAATCTTCAATAAGCATGCTTCAATTTATATAACCATAGAGATAGTCAGAGTGCATTATGTATGTATAAGAAATAGTAAAAGAACAAGCTAAATAAATTTATTTCAAAAATAAAAAAAGTGGGAAAAGTTTCCACATTACTGATATAAAAGAAAATATGTGATTTTCATTCTTTAGTCTGCTTTAGTGTTTCTCTCAACATTGTGATCTCCAGCTACATTCATTTTCTTAGAAATTCCATATAGTTGTTTATGAGAATTATGCTTCTCTATGTGTATTTGTTTCTTTACTGATAATGCTGATGGGCATATATACTTTTACAAAAACACTAAAGCCCATAAAGAACACAAATAAGTGACTTAGTGATGCAGCTAAAATTTTTGAAAAGCAAGAACAAACCCATCTAAAGCTAGATGACAATGGGGAAATATAAAAATCAGAGGAGAAATCAATGAAATAGAAACAAAGTTTACAATACAAAAGGTTAACCAATCTAAGAGTAGGTTCTTTGAGAAGATAAATGAGATTTACAGATCTTGAACTAACTAACCAAAAAATAAGAGAGAGATACAGAGAAAGAGAGAGAGAGAGAGAGAGAGAGAGAGAGAGAGAGAGAGAGAGAGAGAGGAGAGAGGAGAGAGACCCAAATTGACATAGACAGAAATTAATTCAGAACATTATAAGGGATTATTTTTAACAGTTTATGCCCCATTAAGCTGAACCTGTAAGAAATGGATAGATTCCTAGATTCAGCCAACTCATTAAAATTAAACCAAGAAGAAATCAACACTCTAACACACCTATAAAAAAATGAGGAAATTGAAATAGTAGTTTGTACCTTCCCCACTGAAAAGAAGTCTAGCGCAGAATTCTACAGGACTTTTCAAAGAGATCTGCCACCCAACTTTCTTAAAGTATTCAGAAAAATAGATGTGGAAAGAGCACTCCCATTCTCTGCCTCCAAAGTCAGTATCACTCTAAACAAAAACCATGTAGCGATAGAACAATGACAACAGAAGAAAATAAAAAGCAGCATCCCTGAAAAACAGCAACTTAAAAATGCTCAATAATATATGTGCCTACAGAATAAAGACGTACACAAAAAAGATTGTCCACCATGACCAGGTTAGCTTAAACCCTGGGCTACAGAAATGGTTCAACATGACCAAGTCAATATATGCAATAAACGTCACAAATGGACTTAAAGACAAAGACTACATGATCATCTCAATAGATGCAGAAAAGACCTTGACAAAATGCAGCATTTCTTCATAATAAAAATTCTAGAGAGTATAAAGCTAGTGGCAGCAAACCTGAGCATAATTAAACTTATACATGAAAATCTCACAGCCAACATCATCCTAAATGGAAAAAAAAAAAACTTCAAACAATCCCTCTAAAGTTAGGAACAACAGAGGATTGATCACCATTCACACTCCTTTCAGGACTGTAATTGGAGTACTTAAAGAACCAATTAGACAACAAAAGAAAATTAAAGGCATAAAAACATGGAAACAAGAAGTCAAACTATCCCTATTTGCTGATGGCATGATACTATACATTATACATTATACGTTAAAGAACACAAAAATTCTACCAGGAAACGTTTAGAATCAATACACAAAATTAGAATAAGTATGTAAGGATACTGAAGCTACTTGTAGGTATCAATAGATTTTTTATATACAAAGAACAAAAATACAGAGAAAGAAATCATTAACAGATTTATATTTCACAATAGCCTCAAAACAATAAAATATCTAGGAATAAACTTAACCAAAGATATTAATAATCTCTATAGTGAAAACATTAAGTCTTTGAAGAAGAGGTAGGTGGTGTGGGACAATGGTCTGCATTCTGTCAATTATATTTTAAATAAACACTGATTGGCCAGTAGCCAGGCAGGAAGTATAGGCAGGACAACCAGATAGGAAGTAGAGGTTGGTCAATGAGAACAGCAATATTCTGAGAAGGAAGTCCTAGTCGGCAATTGTCCTGTCCCAGCCACCGAAGAAGCAAGATGTGACTGCCCCACTGAAAAAGGTACCAAGCCATGTGGCTAACATAGATAAGAATAATGGGCTAATATAAGTTAAAAGAGTTAACAAGAAGCCTAAGCTAACAGGCAATCAGTTTATCACTATTGTAGAACTCTGTGTTATTTCTTTGGGACCTAACGACTGCGGGAACTGAGCAGAACAGAAAACTCAGTCAACAGGTAGAGAAAAGATATTATAAAATAGAAAGACATCCCATGCTCATGCATTCGTAGAATGAATATTTTTAAAGTGACCAGTTTTCCAACAGCTACTTACAGACTCAGTGTAATCCCAACCAAAATCCATTTTATTCTTCACAAAAGTAGAATATGTATATAATATTCTTTGTGTGTGTGTGTGTGTGTGTGTGTGTGTGTGTGTGTATTCTAAAATTCATATTGAACCAAAAAGATTTTGGACGGCAATACCAGTTCTGACCAAAAAGAACAATGCTGGAAGGACTACTGTTTCTGAACTTATGATATATTAAAAAAACATACTTATAAAAAATGTAGTATTCACACACATGCACACACACTGGGTATGTGGACTAGTGGAACAAAGTCATACACTCAAACATGATTACATGTAACTTGATCAATTTGATATCTGAATAAGATGCCAAAACATAAGCGGGAGAAAGAAAAGGCACCATGGATATTCACCTGTAAGAATTAAATTGGTTGCTTATATGGTACCTTGCACAAGAACTAGCCCCAAATGAATCAAAAACCTAAACATGAAACCAGAAACACTGGACGTGCTAGAAGAAAACATGGGTAGTACTTCAAAGGATATAGGTGCAGGCAAAACTTCATCTGCCTAATAATTAATGCCAACAATTGACAAGTGTGATTTTATAAAAAACTAAAACCTTCTTTACAGCTAAAGAAATACTCAACAGGGTGAAGTGGAAGCCCTGTTCCACAGAATGGGAAATAATATGCTAATTACACATCTGACAAAGGACTGATATCCAGAATACATAGAGAACTAAAAACAAAAACAAAACCCAACAACAAAATGAAAACTTTGTTTGACCAGGCATAGAGGTCCAGCTGTGGGTAAGTCCATTATTATTGCTTTAGTCATGAGGTAAGGTTGGGTATTAAAATAATCTGTTCTAGCCAAAACATCTAATTTTTGTAAAATCTATAGAAAAAATATAGACAAGTCACTCATTTTTATAGCTTTACAAATTCTCTCCCCCCCCAAAATGACTTTTTTTAGTGCATGGAAGAAAAGCAATTTCAATTGTCTCAAACTGTAGAATTATTAATATCTTCAGGCATGGTGACTGGTATCTAGAAAACAGTTCATACCTGTTCTGTTCTCCTGTCAATGTAATCATGTCTTGGGATAGTCTTACAACAATGGCAGTACTCAAAGACAAAGCTGACAGACAGTGAAAATCTTGCCCAACTCCTAATACTGTCACAAACATGATGCTTTAAAAAAAGAGCCTCCATAACTGCCTGGAACAGAGAGTTTATGTTTGCATAAAAGCAAATTTGTTCTTGTCCTAGAATATTATTTATGTTTTTATTGACTAAGCAATATTTCTGATGGGTTTTGCTAAGGTTCTTGTTTGTGTGCTTGCATTTTTTTCTGTTACCTTATGCCTCTCAATCTCTGGAGGAAGACATCCATAAAACATTTCTCCATTATCTAATCCTATGATAAATTATACAGCAGTGAAAATTATTAATCTTGCAAAAAACAACTCCATGTAATAGCACCAATGCCGGTGTCGGAGACCTTCATTCTCAACCTCTCCCGTTCACACACACCCTCTCACCCACTGAGGTGAAGAGTGATGGGCACTGTTAGACCCTTATGGAAGCTCTGAATGTGGAGGTTTCCAACACGGGCAGTGACCCAGTGAGTCATGAAGCTCAACTAAAGAACCCTGAGGAAATCCGATGCTAGGATATGAAGCTTCAGTGCAAGTAGTAACTTTAGCCCATTCTGTACCTGTGATGTCACTGACATAGGTAAGAATTATTCCAAATACTGTTCTCGGGTGTATTCTGGGTAAACATGGTATAGACACAGGAAGACCAGAAAGATAGACTTTGACACTTAACATGTCTTTTCAAACCATAATAGGAAAGGACTGCCTGAATATTTAAAAAGTAACAACAAAAATAACCTCACCAGAAAAAAACAATAATTTAAAACTAAGACCTAAATAGAAATAAATTCCATACCCAATGGGGAGCCTCCATATTCTTAAACTTTTAATTCTAAAGAATTGATGGATTCATCAAAATACTAGTGAAGAAATCCAGCAACTAATTTTTACAGCCATGAAATTTCATATTTTATAAGTAAAGGGAAAGACATAGAATACTGTATGATGAGCGATTGTAAAAAAAAGAAAAAGAGAGAAAAAATATCTTTGGGAGAATAGTACTATCTGGCTTCAAGATTTACTATAATGAATAGTAGAAAAATAAATAAATCTGTCTGAGGATAGTGCCAAGTCAGAATGACTTGGTGAATAAGATGGAAGTTAGTTGAGGGATAGTTTGAAATTTCTTTAAAATACTATGTCATATAGTTCAGTAGTTGTGCTTTTGGGAATTTATACAAATAAATTAAACATAAAACCTTATATACTTCATATATGAATATTTATAGTAGTTGTGTTATTGATACAAGGGGACTTACTAAGCAGCAAAAATTATGCTGTCAAGAAACCGAAAGCCATCAAATAACTTAAATTTGTATTACTAGCCCTGATAATTGCGTGCATAATTTCAACCACATTATATTTTAGAGAATGCAAGGCGATAGAATTATTCACTGAGGGGGTATATGTATGGGTCTCTGGTAGGGTGGTTTTTGTTTTTGTACTGGTATTTTGTTTGCTTTTAACTTAAGCCTTTCTATCTTCCGGGAAAGTAACCCATAAAATATTTCTCCATTATTTAAATTTATGATAAACTATCCAAAAGATTCACATCAGTTTTGAATCCACTCTTTCAGGTTCATGGTTTTGGTTCACTGTGTAAGTCCTCGGAATCCTTTTCTGCAAGAGTCCCTTCACTCTGCCATCATAGAACCTATGAGCTATATACCTCAATAAACTCTTGTTCTGTAAGTCCCCTTGGTTGTGGTGTTTTATTACATCAATATAAAAGTAAGTAATATGGTATGTTGGGTCGATGTGAAGCCCACAAGATCTCAATATCTTCTTCGATTGCTCTCAATCTTATCTACTGAACCTTATTATTATTGTCATCAGTATCTTTCACTGAACCTGAACTTCATGTTGCCTAGGCTTGCTGGCCAGTGATGGCTAATGTACCTCCCTATACACTTCAATGCACTGGGTTGCAAGCCACTTGGCCCCTGCTAACTATCATGGATGATAGAGATTCACACTGAGGTCTTCTTGCTTTCACAGAAAGAGTTACCAACTGAATCATCTCCTTGGCTTCTTTATCTTCTGTTTCTATTAGACTGAAGTCAACCCAACAGTTAAAAACCCAGTTGTTAGGGCTGGAGCTGTCTCCGTGGTTAAGAGCAGTTGTTGTCCTGGCAGAGGATCCAGGTTTAATTCTTAGCACTCAGATGACAGCTTACAGTCATCGACAACCATCTGAAAATCCAGTTCAAGGGAACCTGAAGCCATCTTCTCATATGTGTGGGCACCAGACACACACGTGGTGTAGAAACACACATTTAAGGGAACACTCACACATAAAATAAATATAAACAAAATATTTTTAAAGAAAAAGCCAACTATCAATTTTATATAATCTGGTAAACCACTGGTAATAGCGTCAACAAAGCAGACTAAAAAATAACTGCTATTGCTAGCAAGTAATTCCATATAATTGTTATATTTTATATTTGTATAAATGAGTGGTGCCCTTGGAGTCTATGTGAATAGGCTTTTCTATTTATTAATATGGTAACAAATAATGCAATGGTATTATCAAGTTGACATAAATATAAATACCATTATTTAGATTCACACATTTCTTGCTTTCTTCTCTCCTAATTATTTGTTTTTAGATAAGACCTTGAGATGATTACTAACATTTGTTTTTGTTTAAACAGTTCTGAACTAATAGAACAATGCTAATGATTTTTCTTTTCCTTGAGTCGATATTTAGAAAATATTGCTTTTTATTCACAACTTGTTGATGACATTAGATATGAGAAGAAATTAAGACTTTCTGAGTCCAGAACATCTGTAGCATCTGATTAGCCTAGAGCAGGCACTGATTTACAAAGCTGCATGGTTTATCAGAGGATGCTGAAAATAGCCTTCAGAGAGAAATCTGAAAAGAAAAATAGATCCATATCTATTGCCATGCACAAAACTCAAGTCCAAATGGATTAAAGACCTCAACATAAATCTAACCACACTGAACATGATAGAAGAAAAAGTGGGAAGTACGTGGGCACTGGAGACCAGTTCTTGTGTAAAACCCCAAGGGCACAGACAATAAGAGCAACAATGAACAAATGGGACCTCCTGAAACTGAGAAGCTTCTGTAAAGCAAAGGACGCAGTCATTAAGACAAAAAGGCAACCTACTGAGTGGGAGAAGATCTTCACTGACCCCACATCAGACAAAGGTCTGATCTCCAAAATATACAAAGAACTCAAGAAACTAGACATTAAAATTCTAAATACCCCAATTTAAAAATGGGGTAAGGGACTGAATAGAGAATTCTCAACAGAGGATGTTTGAATGGCCAAAAGATACTTAAGGTCATGTTCAACTTCCTTAGCAATCAGGGAAATGCAGATCAAAACAACTTTGAGATACCATCTTACACCTGTCAGAATGGCCAAAATCAAAAACACCAACGATTCCCTATGCTGGAGAGGATGTGGAGTAAGGGGAACTCTCATCC